>JAUJPO010009347.1:0-20057 GCA_032270745.1 Tiaropsis multicirrata | reverse complement strand
AAACAAACTTGTTGTCAAAAAGAAGACCAGACAAGACTAGATATTTGGTGATCCCATGTTTGACTGGAGGTTCCTATATTACCCTGTTTGACGGTAACTAAGAAAGTCATAGTCAGCATACATAGAAATAAATTGCATGGCTGACGTGAGAATTAAAAAAAACACTTTACTTTCTTCAAGACGCTTTGGCTTCATCTCTTTTTTCTTCTGTTCACCCTCTCCCCTCACTCCACTTTCCATGCTAAGAATCATAACAGCCTGTGTTGTCCCCATATTGAAAATCTCAATCGTGGTAGCAGAAACAAAGATCACGTGCGGATGAATGTGGAAACAAACTAGCATGAGAATTAATTCTGGTTAAAAAGGTTGCAATTTTAAGCGATAATTAGGCTTATAAACTGGAAATATCGCAGAGCTTTCAGGGCTTTGCCCCCTGAACCCCCACAGGGGCTCTGGCCTGGACCCTCTTGGGGGGCTGACATCACCCCCAAACTCTCTTTGGTGTGGAAATATTCGCCACTGGTTTTTTAATTTTTGTTAGCGTAAGCTATTAGAATATTATCTTTTTATTATAAATTTTCACGGCGTCCATACTCACGGCGATCTAATCTCGGAAGTTCAAGACTCGGAAGTTCTTTTTTGACGAATTTTTTCTCTTTCCTAATTGCTTTGAGAGCTTTCTGTAAAATATCAGCTTGTTTTTTTTTGACAAAATATTTTAATAAGAGTGAGGTGCGAATCTCCTCCAGTTAATTTATAATGACAAGTTCCATTGATAAGATGAGTGATTAATTGCTTTACCTTGGTAACCTAATTGATCAATCAACACAGAAACACAAAATCAAAGCGAATTCAAATCATGGAACACTTTTTTTTGAAATACTATGTCTCTCTTTTTAAGTTTGATCCTACATTAGTAAAATCCAAAATTTAGGCCTTATCCAGATTAAATAGTAATGCAATGTATCACCCGTTGACGGTAAGCTGTTGCAAAATTTTAAAGAATTATCTCTTAAAATATTCTTGAATAGTTTATGGTGAAATAACACATAATCAAGAATAAAACTAATCGAACTCAAATTGGAGCTAAAATTGTTTTGATTAAGTCCAATTACCTAGCTTAATTGAAATCTAATTGACAACCAAGGCTCGATTAAGTTTGACAAAGTTCAATTACTTGCAGATCAGCAAAATCAGGTTTTTTGGTTTCTGTCTATACTTATGGACCTTTGAATTAATATTTCCGACCAGTAAAATGCTTATCTATCTATTTGGTTAAGTTACAGGAGGCTATATAGCCCATTCTTGTAACTTCGTTAACGCTATTTAAGTGCCTGTCAGCAACCTTAGACTGACTACCCAATATCCCTCACATGGCATGGGTGGACGAAGGGTCGTTCACTTGCCAAGTGAACTGCCACAAGTGGGAATAGAACCTAGGTATTCCGCATAGGGATCAAGGTCGATGACTATTGCTCAACGACCGTAAGGAAGGTTTTTCACGTTTTTTTAAAACAGCATGAACTTTTTCCATATAACAATCACTATTTTTGGGCTTAAACAAAGCGTATCTATGTATGAGTGAAGACTCTACCCTGTCAGATGAAAAATTAAGGAAAAACCTTAAAACATCTGCCATTTTGATGACGTCATAGACAGAAAAATCTGAATAACTTTATGTATAAACATGCTACAGGTCTCAAATTTCGAGCACATATGGTATCTGAATACTTCAATATTTTAAACCTGAAATTTAAATATTTGCAGATATCAGCATTTTTTAGTCAAAAATGCAATTTTTGCTGACGTCATCATTTTTTCAATTCTCCTTATTGATACCGAACTTCGAACTTTTCGAGTTCTAAGCATTTTTTACCATCTGCCTGGGCAACTTTATCCCTACATAGATACGCTTTGTTTAAGGTCAAAAATAGCGATGGTTATATGGAAAAAGTTCATGCTGTTTAAAAAAAAACGTAAAAAACCTTTCTTACGGTCATTGTGTGTACCACTGTGCCTCTCTTATTGTTTACAGTTGGCAAAACCTGCCTTTTGTAGGGCCACACTAAGATCCAGCCTAGTGACAATAGTATATTTTTTGCAGAAAATTAACGAAAACTAAAAAATATACAGTACTGTAGAATATGGCTACAACAACTAACAAAAATGTAATGATATCTCAATCTATCTACGATCAAGTAAGTATTATCAGTTAACTTTGGATTGAGCATAATGTGAAATTAAAGAGGCCCTTTCAGCGGTTTGTGTGATTCCATGAATGGGTTTATTTTGGTCTATGAATTCGTGAAATTTGAAAAAAATTGCGTGAACGCATGAATTGAAGGGTGATTGGGGGCCTCATTAAAACCAAAAACTTGCAAATTGTTAGACCTTGATAAAGAGAAATCTTTTTTTTTAAAGCTTTTGTGTAACCATTCTCTAATTATTGATCCGTTCTATTGTTTGTTCTTCAATTTTAATTTAGTTTCCAGATGTATTGCCAGATGTAGGAACGATGCATAAGAAATGGATTTGGAAAGAAGATCTCAATTGTTTGGAACAAGTCAAGTAAGTTAAGAAAATGTTCAATCATTTCGATCTTTTTTAGTGATTTCTTCTTGGTTTTATTACTTTTAAAAGTAACAAGTCTGCATTTTGTGGTGATATATTTAAACTTTTTTTTTTGCAGTACTGGTAATCAAATTTCAACAGACAAACAATTTTTAGCTTTTTCAAAAAATCGAAAGCAAAACAGAAGTACAATGAGAAAGATGCATTTTCAAAGGTATGAACTGTAGATTTTTGAAGAAAACTTTGTGTGAAATGTAATGTCATCATCCTTGATGTTTTTTCCCCTATTGGAATTTTCTTATATTTCACAAAAAAATTTATCAGATCAGTTTTAATTTACATTAATTCAGATCAGTTTTATATATTTTTAATTAGTCCAATTGTCTCGTTTATGGCTTTTTAATAACCTTTTCAAATTTAAGATTTTCATTTGCTAGCATGCATCTTTGAGTTTATGTACTGTTGTTGAAATATAATTTTATTTACATTAATTTAGCTCTGATATATCATTGAGCACTATTCTACATTTGCTTCAAACTAAATATATATTTCACAAAGAGCATAACGGTTTAAATAACATACTGTAATGGCTTAATTCTAGCCAAAGAAAGAAAATGGATCTAAAAAATGAGAAGAATAACGCACTGTCACCAAAACCAAGTCTCAAAGTTCATGGGACTGAAAAAAGAGCTGTAACATTGCAAGATGTCAAAAGTAAGTTGGATAATACATACCGTATTTCCTCTATTTAGCGCCGCCATCTGATAAGCACCGCCCTCTAAAAAGCGCCGCACCTAAAATTTGAAATTTGAAAAGAGCGCCTCCCTCTAAAGACCGCAACACTTCTGAAAGCGGCGCTTTTTAGAAAGAACAGACCAGTACATGTATTTGAATTCTATAGTTTTTTTGTTACTAAATTCTTCCACACCTAATTCTAAATATGTCAAGAACCTTTAAGTGTTGTATGTTTTGTGGGTTGAAACCTACATAATCTTGAGAAAAATACTCGTTTCTTTGATTTCTCAGGCCTTTTTATATATTATGAAATGAAAAATTTGAAAAGAGCGCCGCCCTCTGAAGAGCCCTCGAAAATTTAAAGAGCGCCGCAGCACTTATTTGAGGAAATACGGTAGCTAATTTTGTCAAGTGGGAAGATAATGCTTGCAATGGTTTTCTTTGAGCATCTCATCAGTAGCCCTTCTCATACCTGAATTTATGCTCTTAAGAATATCTGTATTTTTTACATGGATTGGGCTTTTCCAGAAAGAAATGAATAGTATACCCACTGTTGTTGAGGACACTGATTTCCTGTCTGTGGGGTCAGCTCATAAAATGATTTTCGAGGGGGTACACCAAAACCTGGAGAAATTGAGTGGACACCCAAGGCAGTAATGTAAAACTGTCTAAGAAATGTTGAAAATCCAGAAGGGTCAAGTGAAGGTTGGTCCGAAAATCCAATGGGATATTCTTTTTTTTACTTTTTTTACTTGGAATCTTTTTCCAGAAAAGCCCATTCCATTCAGCTCAGATTGATTAAAAGTTGTAGCATTTACGATTTTCACCCAATCTGCTTTTTATTTTTTGGATATTCTCTTCACTTTGCTGCATATGATTTTTCTTTTTAGGTGTTGCATTAGACTTTCTGTCTGAAAGTGGAGAATTGCCAGAAACTTTTCAAGAAAGTTTACGGTAATTTACCTTACAGTAAATCTAAATACAATTTCAATTTCAATTTGTATGACTTAACAGGAATTTCCGAGGAAGGTGTTTCAAGGTGTTTATATACCGGGTGACCCACAAAATAATTTCGGTGTTTGGTGGTCGCCTGGAGCCAAACAAAATGGTTTCCTAATTAATATATTTTTTTTTTATTAGATAGAAGAAAATTAAATTTTGTGGTATAACTTTTTAAATTCAGTTCAGTATTTACCAAGTTATAAGCTTTTTAACGCAAAAATGCGTCGAATAGGGAGATCATTAAACACTTAAACTTTTATGTGGGTCACCCTGTAGTATTAAAGTTAGGCACTTTTCTTTTACGACAGGAACAATCAGTTTGACGTTTTTCTGGCTGTCACATTATACTACTTTGATATGTTTTTCAAAAGAATTGCATTGGACAATAAACCAAGAACTATGGCAACGTAAGTGGAAAATTTTTGTGTGTTTGTGTGTGTCTATGTTTTGAAAACTTTTTTTTTAGTGCTATAAGGTTTGAAATTTTTTAACAAATCAATCTGTCAATCCTGCTTATAGCTTAGCACAGTAAAACAACATATTTTAATTTTCTTCTACACACAAGCAGCTCACAAGATTTTCTAAATGGCCCTCTGTTAAGAAGACAAATACTGAATAATAGGGATACATTTTGTTAATAAAGTAAATATCAGAAATCTAGACCACTATAAGCATCTCGCCGGACTTAAAATTTTTATTGGCATGGGGTTAAGAGGTTTTCTACTGTTCTCAAAATAAATGTTAAATATCTTTTTCTTTACTTTCAGTGAACCTAGTACAGCAGAAAAGAAGGCTGCTTCTTCAGCATTAAAGAAAATCGATTTGGCGAGAAAATTGTTGGGTGAAAAATATTGTTCTTTGATATTAGGACTGGAAACGAAAGAAACACATCACATGGCATGTGGAAGGTTGGTTCATGATTTTTTTTTAATTATAATTTTTCAATAAAATTTGATTTATTCTGAAAAAGAATAAGTTTAAAAACAGTGAAAAATCATTTTTAAGTCTTATTTTTTCCTTGATTTAGTTGGGTTATCGTGTCTTAAGGGAAGAAAACTTTACAAATTTAAGTGTAATTTACAAATTTAAAATTTTGCAAAATACAGAAAATTAAATTTGCGAAATATTCACCCCCAAATTTGACCTTTTTAGGTAAAATTAGCCCATAAATTTACAACATAATCCAATGAATCGCGAAATTAAATTCCGCGAAATTTCCTTATATGAAACTCTGAATCATGAAAATTTCTTTCTGTAAAAGTTTCTTCCCTTATAAGATAACAAAAATAATATTGTTTTGTGTTTTCCAGTCATCGGAAATCATTTACCAAGAAAGATCAAATATTTTACGAGGTATATGTTTAAATGAATTCCTTTGTCTTCTTCTGTACCACAGCCAAGTCTCTCCGAGAATTGACGTGTTTAATAACTTTTTAAATCAATGTCTATGTAATTTGCATCTATCAAAAATCCGTCAAATTAAGTTTTCTCCAAATAATTTTACTTTTTTCGTCATGCGCCGAATTAAGTTCCCGCCAAATTAATTTTTTTGAATACATCATCAAACTTTTATGCATTATATAACCTAATTCATATAATAATTCATATAACCTTAAACAAGTTGCTGTTTTTTTTAAACCATTCTAAGTGTTAAAAAAAATTCGGCTGCCGCAAAGTTAAATTCCAGCAAAATCCGCCAAAATTAGTTACCTTGAGGTAATGTGAATTTTACTGGTACTCAATCAATGATCTTGTTTTCCTTCCACATTATTGCCTGGAAAAGCCCAATTTCTTTCCTTGCAGACATTGTATTCATATTGTTGTTACATCATTCGGATCACATTTCGAAGACGTCATTTCGTCATGTACGGCCGATACTGACACCAGCCCTTCCCGACTAACTTACTTAACTTACTGTAGCGTCAATGATTTTCCTTGCAGACATTGTATTCATATTGTTGTTTCATCATTTGGATCACATTTCGAAGACGTCATTTCGATGTCATCCAAAAGGAAATGGGAAGATTATTCAGGAGTGATTCGTTCAATCCACATAAAGAACCCATCTCTAAAAATGGTATGTCCTTTGATATGGTTCATGGGACGACGAGTTGTTTCCCTGCCCAGTCTTCATACGGACATAGTTATCATCCCGTCAGCAACACTATCCAATTCCCTTCTCATGACATGAATTGACCCGGGCGAAGTGAACCCCTGTCAGCAAGAATCAACTATAGATGCTTTTTGATGACCTCTCATACCCAAAATATTTTAGTATTTAAAAAAGTGAGAAATAGGTGGGTTTAAAAGTTTTTACCACTAGGGCTACGCCAATGCTAACGCAACTATTTTGAAAATAAATTATCAATCAAACCGTAAAATTTGATCGTAGTCGTCGCAGTCGTCGCATAATAATATGATTATAGTTTCAAATTTTGATACAGTTAAACTCTTGTAATTCAAATTCCCAGGGGACCAAAACATTTGTTCGAATTATAGGAGTTTGATTAAGTCGAACGGGACCGAAGATTTTGTTCGAATTATAGGAGTTGACTTACATGAGTTGAACCGTATTTTGATGTTCCATTTTAGAGTTTCAACTGGCATCAGACCTAGCAAACAAAGAAATTCATGAAGTGACGTTAGGTCAGCCGTCAACACGTAAAAAGTGAACTTTAGTTTTAAATTTGATACTACTTTAAAATTATTGCATGAAAATTTCGCGGAAAAATTGCAATTAAATCGAAATTTGCATGTCCTATTTTTTCATGCCAGGTTAATAATTTCACTCACAAGAAAAGGAATGTAATTTAATTTACCTCCAAAAAAGATTCTTAACCTTTAGCCACCACTGTATTTTTTTAAAATTCTTCTAGCCTGAGGGTCGTAAAAATGTGTCCAACGGTTAATGCTAAATATTTCAACTTCTTATATCTTTTATGGAATTTTATCCAATAAATTAGAACGTTTTCCTTTTCTTATTTTCAGTAAACGACCACCTATATCAACCATTATAAAGTAAGTCGTATAATGATTCTCTTTAGCATTGACATATCCAAATCGTAATCTTGTTAAAAATTGTTAAAAAATTCAAAACTTGTGGCAAACATCCGGCTTTTTAGGATGTTTCCGTATAAAAGATTGTGTAATGGATATCTTGAATAGTTTAAATAAAGTATTTACTGGTCTGCTTACCATCTCCTCTTTCTTAGTAACAAGGTTTATTTATTTCCTATAGCTACCATAACTAATTTATTTATGATTTTTAAATTATAACATGACACATAAAAAATAATGTGTATTTCTTTAATTTTTTTTTCATCTGATAATCGTCTTCGACGTGAAACAGGCTGCTATGAATGTTTTAATTTTTTAAAGAAATAAACTTATGTTTTCAAAACATATGAATTCAAGCGGTAAAATTTTATTACACCAACTTTACTAGGTCGTCATGAAAAGAAAAGAAGCACAAGTTCATGTTTACAAACTAATTTTTATATGAACGAAATTGTAAACACAACGTCGGTCATAAGGTTTACAGGTAGACTTTTTTAAATAGCAGAAAATCAGCAAAAACACAATATAACTGCCTTCTTAACCCCACTTAATGCTTTTGAAAATGGTCTATTGACCATATGGTAGCAATAGCTGACCTTATTTACATCAACCATGAAGGAAGGAGCACAATTCCAAATCTACAGACATTTAGTCCACATTGTACAATTATTTTTTTAACATTTTTGTCATTCAGTCAACGATCACCAGTGTTGGTTTCATTACTTCCAACTCCCAAAGACACTGGATCATATCTCCTTGATCGAAGACAAAGTATCTTCAATGCTGTCAAGTAAGTTCCCTCTCTCTCTCTCTCTTTTTCGAGCCTAAATTGTGGGTCGGTCGGTTTTTCTTGCCGCTGTTAAATAATTGTGAATTAAAGTCACCCAAAGATCGATCGTCTAAAGTCAAGTTTTTCGCCAATGCAATGACTTATTTTAATCAATTTCAAGCAAATTTCTTTTGCCGATCTTGGTTAAGTTCGGCGTTCCAAATCTATATGTTTATCGCCATTATGTTCCATAACTAGATAAAGATACCTTTGTTTCTTTATATAGGTTTTATTTAATGAATCTTCGTTTTTTTTAAGGAAAGAAAAAGAGGAAGAAGAATTGACTGTCAACATCAATCCATCTTCTATCAGGTGTGTTTTTTATTCTTTATATTTATTTAAAATTATTAAACTTTTAAAAATACAATGAGAAGATCAGATATTTTTTAGGGTAGGATGTTTGAGAAAATTTTAAATTTTTTTGCTAAAACCGGGGGAAAATGGTCGACAAAGGCACTGTAAGGGTCCAAATTTACATGTCCAATTTTTGGCCGCGCATACCGTCGTTTTTAAATCGAGTGACTTTTCAACGAATCTGGAATATTTTCCTTCTGTGTTTGATGTAGTGTTGGAATCATTGGTGAGATGATATCAGGCTTCAATCCCTTCACGCTGGCACCTTTTGGTGACGACGTGGAAGAAGAAGATGAAGAGGGCGAAGAAAGCCAGGGTCCAGTCGCAGGGGAACAAGGCGTCGATGAAAAGCCGATGTATGTATAGACTCACTCTTCTCTCTGATAAATGATGGTATGAAGTTGCAGGGGGTTGGAAAACTTAGGTTCTGGTTGGTTGGTAGTTTTCTGTAAAGAAGGTATTTTTTCTTTGTTTCAAAAATACTATACACAAGAGACTTTTTCAAGTTCACGAAAATAAACTTTTTGGTATCACTCGTAAGAGGCTGGATAATTGCGTTGGGATTTTGATTAATTTCCAACTTATCAAGTGTTATGTTTTTGTCCATCTGTTAATTGGCCCAACTTCCAATATACAATATAGTTTAACCTTTAAAACACACACCTGTCTCTGTGAATCACTGGTTGCCCAAGTTGAGAAATCGCTCAAAAAAGACCCATTTTTCACGCCATCGGAAAATCGGATGTTCTTTTTTTTCACCCTAGTGTTAAAAGACAAAGAAATAGAAAGAGACACACCCCACTGAAAATGTGATGAAAGAGTAATAGATTTTATGAATACCGAGAAAAAAACATCACTATTTGGACACAACCCAATCCTAGCAGACACACAACGTTATTCCAACATTTGTTCAAACGTCCATAAAACGTTCCGACGTTGAAACAACGTCGTTTGGACGTCAAAACAACGTTTCGTGCCTGCTGGGATGAGTTTTGATCCCATTGAGACAGGAGTATTAAAGAAGGCCAACAAATTTATAGGCTAGATTTGGATTTGGATTTGGATTTGGATACTATTTTTGTTCAATTGTTGTTGTTTTCAGGAATCCAAGCAGCGCTGAAAACAATTCTCTTAATGAGTAGAAAATGTATTTCAAGCAAGCAATTAAGCAGGTATTTCAACACGAACGACTTTGAGGTGAGAGATGCATTTTTTAATTTACGAATATGTAAAACCTTAAGATATTTTTTTTTATACCAACATTATGTTTTACAAGCAGATAAATGATGAGATAGTCACGAGAATTTTTTTCCGGAGGGGATTCGAACCACTAAATTCATGTTGTCAGTGATTCTGAATCCAGCGCCGCTGCAAAATTCCGAATTTAAGAATTATTTATACAACGGCAAATAATAACACTCAGGAGTACATAGAGGGTTAACAGTAAATACAAGTGAATCAGTGGAGGGCGGGGTCGCAATTACTAGGAGGTTGGGTAACCTCTTAGCAATTGCTTACCCTCGCATTCCCTTCGACTCGCAGCCCTAACCCTAAAAACTGAAATTGATAGTAATCTCTATTATACATTTCAAATAATTCCCGTGAGTATCTTATTATTTATCGGAAAGTTATGTTTTGATAGCTTTAACATTTTTTTTTTTTTTATAAAAGTTTTAAATAATTATTTTTCGTAGTGTACATATAGATTTATTTTTAAGGGCCTTGTTGTATTAATTTAATAATCTTATTTTTGAAAGAGTGTATAATATGTAAAGATTGACATCGTGAAGTTTAGCTTTTAGCGAGGTTATGCAAGGGGCTATTTAAGACGTTGTACAAAGATTTTCGTTGACAAGTTTTGCTTAGACAAAATATGTACAGGCGCGTCTAACGTCATAGCACCCTTCGGAGGCCTTCCCGGACTCCGGAACAGCCCCGGTAAGGCGCTATAGGCGTAATTTAAATTTCCTTAAACCCAGTAGCCTCTTGCGTAATATCGTTTTTATGGTGATTGCATGACCTGACGACTGATTTTATTTCAAATTTATTAGTTTTTTTGTTTATTTACAACAAAAAAGAAAGTTAAAAAAGGATAATGCAAGATTTGTGGAGCTATACGCCCTCTCAAAATTTGAGAGTAAACATAAAAAACTTCGCTCTAGCTCTAGTTTTAAACGAGGGAAAATCACTCCCAAAAAATCTCGTACATTTTTTTCAAGAAAAAAGTCAAAAATCACGTCAAAATTGGCAAAAAATCACAGAAAAAGCACAAAAAAATCAAAAGATCACACAAAAATAAAAAAATCACAAAAAATCAATAATAAAAAAAGTCTCGTACACCTTTTCGCTCGGTTTTAAATCTTCTTCTTGAGAACTCCCTCGAACGAGCAGATTTCTATTTTCATTTCATATAAACTTTGAAAGAGCTCATTGTTATGGAAAAAGACTAAGATAAGCCACGATATAAATTTGTTTTATTGTGACTGAGATTTTCTGTGCTTTTTTTGTTAATCCAAAAACCATCTCTTTCTTTTTCAGCTTCAAAAATTTCAGTTTTCTCATTTCGCTCAATTCGAGACTCACAAAAAATGAATTCACAAAAGTATAACACAGGCATAGTGGCCTGTATAACACTGTTTCCCTCCGTGGAAACAATTCTGTAGCTGTCTAAAAGCTGTTGAATTTTTCGGAGCATGCCACTTAAAAAAATATATGTTATTATTATTATAGACAGATACAAAAGGTACGGAAAGCGCTGGCTTCCATTATAAGGACAAAAGCAACACAACACAACACTCTCCATCAAAATTTATGAGTTCCTTCTGTATCCGCCACTGACAAAATTCTTTGTTTTCCTTTTCACTGAAGCCCCTATGCTTGGGACTTTAAGTGTTCAAATTTTGAAAATTAGCCTATTGTCTACATTAGCCTATTTCCTGCATTAGCCTATTGTCTACATTATACTGTCTATTTACAATAATAGAATAACCATCTTCAACTCATCAACGAAATATTACTTTATGCTTATACAAAAAAAGCCAGCCTTGACGGGGGCCATGGTGACCATCCATTTAGTTAACCTGAATTGCATGCTGTTTAATACATTCGAAGCCAATTATTTTGCTTGGTGAAATATATGGTTTTTTGATACCATGATACAATTTTCTGCATTGGAAGCGAAATTATTGAACGAAATGGAAGAATCAGTTACCGCCAGTAAGAAAGAAAAATCAATGATCTGACAAATCAACGAAAAGTTTCGCTGAGGTGACAAAAAAAGATTAAGAGCCGGTAGACAATATCAAAGAACTCCACGTGAAAATTATACCTGAAAAAAAGATTTTATTGTAAAAAACATGGTTCTATTGTATATGTGAGACCGATTTAGAGGCCCTTTCTGCGCATATAACTATAAATTCTTTATAAGCATCTTTTTTCAAAAGGTCACGAAAAAATATGATGGAGATAAATTTTTATGATTTATATCTAACAATATCTATATGTTTCGTCTTCGATTCAGAAAAACCTTTGTTAAAAATTCAGAATATTTCGCTTGAAGAGCTCTACTCTAACGAACGAAGGGGTCTTGTTTTCTTTTTTGCCCATATCATATCATTTTCATGGCAGATGGTTTTTTCGAAATATTTTTATGTAATTGTAAGCACAGTCTTATTGAGAAATCATATAGCAAAGGCTATATGAGATTTATGGATTTGCCATTAATTTTCGAGAGTTGTTGTCCTGTTGTCAATGCTTCAAAGTTATCACAGCGCTGTTTTCTTCAGATTGTCATTATTTTCTTACATTTTCTTTTTTTATATACTTTTTTTAAATTTTTTTATTCTTCTTTGGTTATTTCCTCTCGTTTTTTTTCTTTTCTTCTGAAAACTGGTTTTCTTTTGGATTAGGTAGTGTTCTTCTTCATTTTCTTCATCGTGTTTCTCTCTTGGCTTGTTTGTTTGTTTGTTTGTTTTAATTGTTTATCAAAATTAATTTTTCAAGAGGCAAAAATTTGGTTATTTGTCTATTGTATTGTATTGCATTGAGTTACTGAAAAACTTCTATTGAGATTGTTGATTAAGTTTTGTATTTTCTCTGTCCAACCATTTCATAAAAATGTTGAGTTGAAGATTTTTCTTTTGACTTTTTGGTTCCTGAAACATTTCGTTTTGTTCTTTGAAAAAAGACTGGGAAAAAAAGCAAAAGTAAAAGAATTTTTGATTATATCAAAAGTAGATTCATGGAAATCAACAACAAAAGGGGATTCGATCAAAAAAGTTCAGCAGGAAATTAAAAACCAAAAAAAAAAGAAAAAAAAAGAACACAATAGGAAGAATATTATTAGAAACCTAAAGTTAGTTTATATCACAAAAAAATATAATAAAAATAATCACATCTTGTTTCACACAAAAAAAGCAGAGAGAAACAATCAAAATAATATGAAAATTTCTTTTTCTCTCTCTTGCTTATGTAGTAAGGCTTCAAATGAGAATTTCTAATGAATTGATTATTATATCAAGAATATTTTTTCATCATTTTCCATCATCTAATCGTCATTTTTTTTCTTTTTCTTTTTTTACTGTGTGAGTGTTCGAAGTTGACCTACTTTCTTGGTCTCTCTGATAAACAGAATAATTCATCAAACTTTTTCCTCTTTCTTCTAACGTTGACTTGATATTGTTCCTGTTTCAGGATTTCAAATTCTTGAGGCCCTCCAGCAGAAGTTAAGAGTATTGTTGGCCTCATTTGCTAAGCGAAGATCTGTGCATTATCTCCTTTGGTATTACTATAAACCCAGCAGCACGGAACGTTGAAACAACGTCTGATCTGAACGTTATTCGGACGTCGGAACGATGTTGGAATAACGTTGTGTGGCTGCTGGGTATTTTTGTACAATCTCAAAACTATTTGAGATTTTTTTTTTGTCAATCTTTGATATTGGCCTTAAAGTCCAAACCCCGGGGGGTACTAGGTTTGAGGGATGCTGGGTATGTGCGGCCCGGACCTCCGAAACCCGACCCTTAGAAAGATTGAATTTTGACAAATCTTTCAAGAACTTTGTGAAAAAAGCGACCCTTAGAGAGACTTTTTTACAAATTTTTGCCTTAATTTGCGAAAATTTCCCTCGATTTTCGACCCTTAGAGAGACACTTTTGTCCTTTTCTGATTTTTGCGACCCTTAGAGAGACTCGGGAAGCTTGAAAAACCGACCCTTAAGGTCCGACCCAGACAAGATTAACCAAATAAAAACTTCTTAAAATTTCCTATTACATACAGTACTATACAGTAACTTAAAGATAGGGCCTTTTGAACATCAATGTAAAACCATAGTAATTGTTATTCTCATTTGTAATTTCAGTGCATAATGTTGCTAACAAACCAATGAAGCATTTTCTTTGTTGTCAGGTGGTCTCAGGGTATGGCTATTAAACAATGGATGATTGCAACGTGGATATAGTGCATGTTCAAACTATCACATATAAAGATGATGTTATTGATGATGTCATTGATAAAGATGAGTGTCTCGACCAATCAGAAGACGAGCTTGATCGTTTGATTAATGAATCCATTGAACCGGCTAACAATCAGTTGGAGTATGACATTTATTTTGAATTATCATCAACTATCTTGATGGCGTCGTACTCTAAATACTACATTTAGAAAATTGAGAAGGACGTTAAAAAGCGTTTCGAGACATCTTATTCCCCCATATGAACTAAATTTTCCAAGAAATCAAAAATTTTCAACTAACTTGTATTACCTTTTCTTCTTTTCTTTAGAGAATGGCAAGTGTTGACGCACATTTTCAAATCATTTGTCGGTACCGGCATTTTAGGATTGCCTTCAGCTGTTATGCATGGTGGAATTGTTGTAAGAAATTCTTTTTCTCCCCAGATAGAATGTTTGACATTCTCGAGGTGCCGAAGGAATTGTTTTCTGATCAATATTTCTATCCGTTAGATAGAACACCTAGCTTAGATTTTGAGGTATAACTTTTAAAAATTCGGTTCAGTATTATTTATTAAGTCATGAGCTTTTCTAAAAGCCTTTTTTTATGAGCTTTTTGTTTAATAAGTGCAGTTTCAGGGTTATAATTTTTTATATATTTTTTGCTTTTGTTCATTAGGTAATAAACGTTTGAAAAACAGAATTAGATTGTGTCTTGAATTGCAATTTCAACATTAAGAGATTGTGGACCTACCAATTTGTAGTCTAGATCTAGACCACGTAATTTCACTCATAAACCACTACAAAATAATATACAAAGAAGGAAAAGTCGAAAAAGTAAAAGCGAAATAATAAGAAACGCGTAGAAGAGAATATTATGTGGTCTAGTCACATTGCTGCTTTTCTCATTTATTATGCATAAAACATTTTTTTCTTTCTTTTATCAAATATAACCTTTTATACAGAACATAATGAAGAAGAAAAATATTTTACTCTTATTCTTTAAATATCTTTCATTTGATATGATAATCATGAGTTTTAAGTTTTTGAAAAAGTCGCAAAATAAACTTTCTGCGCTACTTACGTGAGTTTTTGCAACCTCAAAATCGCTAAAAGTGAGCAATGTTTCCAGACCATTATTCTAATGTTCCGTACTACGGCTTTTTTATTTGATATGACTATTACACCCCTATACCGCTCTCATAACAAACATATCATTGTTAAATAATGGTCTGGAAATCGAGACTAACCAATTTGAAACAAATAGTTTTTCGTAGTAAAGTCTCTGGAAGAAACGAGACAAAAAATTTATCTCTTTTATTCAAGCGAGTTTTAGAGACTTTAGTACTACAGAACTACGTGGTGATGAATTATATGTGAACTGTTGGAACGCCTTTGAAAGTGGGGAAGGCGTCTAAGAAAGTTTTAATTTCAGATTTCAACAAAAAATAGCCATAAATTTCTTACGGAACAATTTAACTATTACGTCATCTTAAAGCAATCTTATTGGTTGAGTCAAAGATTTATCTGATTCCCCAAACTAGTGAGGTCGTGTTAAGCGAGATAAATCGAAGAAGGATGGCGGATAGCGACCTGTGACCGTTGCCCAGCAAAATCTAGGACGCTCGATTGGCTGTTTGAACGTTCTCGTTTGTACTGTTTTTCCCCGAAACAGAATAAACTAGTTCTCATTTCGAACAATTCCCAGCCTCCTCTGTTTTCTAACAATCTCTTTTACTCTGTTTCTTCCAGCTGGGACCCATAATTTTGGTTGTTTTAGGATCAATATGTATGTATAATATCAAGTTATTGGTTGATACGGCACGCAACATGAGACATAAGTAAGGTTTCATTACACCCCTGTCTCGGTATCCCACTAGAAGTTCAAATTTGACCAAGTGACTCTTTTTCCCACCTGGGCAGTCTAAATTTCACGGGGTTTTCATATTCTTAAATTATAGCAGGTTTTTTCTCTCAACCCTTTTCTTGCACTGGGCTAACCACCGGGGTGGATTTGACTGGGGTATTACAAAGGGTCCAACGTTAGGCTTAGCAGAAATTTATTTTAAGAATATACAAGTCTAGAAAGCTCATTGCGACATTGGAACACACCAGACAATTATTTTGTTAATTTTTTCACTCCCAAATTTCTTCGTTTTCAGTTTGAATATCAGTCGTATTAGTTATTCATCGATATCAGAAAACGTTTTCCAAGCTTACGGTAAACGAGCTGGTACCATTGCAAGGTAAGACTGTGTTTTATGTTTTGGTTTTAAAGCCAGGGAGGTTTTCAATATCCTAGGGTAAGAATTTGAAGACCAAGGATATCCAGGGGGTAAGAATTTGAAGACCAAGGATATCCAGGGGGTAAGAATTTGAAGACCAATTTCCAGGGGGCTAAGAATTTGAAGACCAAGGATATCCAGGGGGTAAGAATTTGAAGACATGGAATGTGTTATTAAAGCAAAATAAGTTGCAAAAGGGCAAAACATTTAGTAATTTCTCTTCGATTTCCCTTCAGATACTTGACAGATTTTCTACTGTGCAGTTTACAAATTGGTTTCTGTTGTGTTTACGTCGTCTTCATCGCTCACAACATCCAGTTTGCTGTTGGTTCCTTAGACGTCCGCATTTGGATGCTGGTCATTTTGCCGTTCCTTATCATACCATCATTGATCAGCAACATCAGAACGCTTGCGTATCTAACGACCGTAGGGAACGTGATTGTGTTGGTAGGACTGGGAACCATTTATCAATACCTTTTCACGCATGTGCAAAGCCCATCCAGATTGCCGGCTACGAATGGTGTGTTAAATGCATGTGTAGCTTTTGGACAGATCGTATACGCTTTCGAAGGAGTCGCTGTGGTTCGTATTTTTCTAGACTCCCATTTATTTGTGATGTCAGATGTTTTGGTTTGCCTTGTTTAGCCTACGAAAATATGCAATATGAACTTGAGTAACTGAGACAATGTTGCTGTGGTTCGTATTTTTCGGGATGAGCTGGAGTTTTTATAAGGTCGCTTCAAGATTGGTTTATTTTGCGTCCTTTAGAAAATCAAAGACCTTCTTTATTTATGTGTTCAAAAAGTATATTTAGCAAAACAAAGAACTTGTAAAAACTCCAGATTGACTCATTTTTTTCTAGGGCTCTAGACCTTTTATCTGTGATTTGCCTTGTTTAGCCTAAGCAAATTATGCCATGGGCTTAAGTAACTGAGACAATGTGACAACTTTGCATCCTAATTTTTGACTCATTTATTCCAACTTTTATTTAAAAAGACTAGAACTAAAATAAGGATAAGCGAGAAAATCAAAAAATCCTCTTCAATCTTCATTTCATATGAAAGCAATAGGATTCTATCTGTCTGTTCTTATAATCTTCTCATGAAAAAATCGTTTTCGTCTGTTATTTCACAGATTTTGCCAACAGAGGAGAAATTGAAATCACGTGGTTCATTTGACTGGATGTTCAAAGTGTCTGGTTGTCTGGTCATTCTTTTATACGCCTCAATGGGTATCCTTGGTTACTTGACTTTTGGACAAGAGACGTTGGGAAGCATAACGTTAAACCTCCCAAATACTGCGTAAGTTTATCTGTAAGATTTTGTGTGACATTCAATTAAGATCCGTCTCCACTCATCGCCGCGCATCATTAGCCTTTTTTTCTGGTTGAAATCCCTCAGAATGGACGACATCATCAGAAAAAATAGGCCGTGCTCATAAAAAAAGGTGAACAACTGTTCTACTTTCTCTTTAATGATCCAAGAGGTTTTATTGAGGATGAATGCAGAAGTTGAGTTTGGATCGTTACACTTGTAGCGTTTCTAAATTTCTCAGATTTTCGCTTTCAAACTTGTTTTCTTCTTATGAAACATCCAGTATTAATACTTTGACCTCATGTAATCAAAAATATTTTCAATAGGGTTTTCCATCAAAAGATCCATTACCCTGCTGTCGGGGATATAGGTTATCCAAGGGTGTTTGAAATTTTCAATATCCTAAGATATCCAGGGCATACGAACTTGAAGACCAAGGATATCCAGGGGGATTCGAAATCTTCAGCACAGATATCCAAGAGAGCTGGTGTTGAGAAATCCCAATGTTCGAATCACATAATTTCAACTGTAATTTAAAAAGGGTTGAAATTGCTCATTCTTTTATTCCTCCTATTTCAGCGTTTACCAAACATTACAAGGAGCATTCAGTTTGATGGTATTCTTCACCTACCCTCTGCAACTCTTCGTTTCTGTTGACATCATCAAAAGTTATTTCCCGCCATCCAAAAGTACCGACGCCGAAAGTTTCTTAGATGATGCATTGTTAAAATCACTGCTTGTTTTTCTAACATGTAAGTAAATAGCGAGGTTAATAAGGATTTATTTAGGACGTTAGACACGTCTGTGGCGGCCTGTACATAGATTTTTGTTTACAAGTTTTGCTTAGACAAATTATGTACAGGCCTCGCTAATGCAGTTTCAAATCAGTAAAATGGGGAAAAAACAAAAAATTACAAAATTATTATTGAAATTAATTGAACTTTTGAATTTTCAAATCGTTTTTTATATAAGATATAACACCTAGCGACTTGACTTGACTTCATATGTAAAGCAAGATAGGTAGACTAGTGAACTAGTCCTTTAAATGAGACCACTAACGCGAGAAATTAGAATCTATGCTATCGCTTATAAAACAATCAGAAACGTTTTTTCTCACATGTGCCACGTTTTCCCGATCATAAGTTTTCCTGGTTATACCATGCTTATTAACAGACTTGTTTACTGGTCTAAAAAAAAATTATAGTAAATATTTCATATCATCTTCTTTTCATTTCGACCACAGGTGTACTCGGTATATGCATCCCACAACTTGACAACTTCATGTCGTTGGTGGGTTCAGTATGTGGCGTTTCAGTTGGTCTTATTTTACCGCCCATCATTCACGCCCAATGTTTTTGGAATCAAGGCTTAACGTCCCGACAATTCGTTCTCGATATTTTCATTTTGATAATCGGTGTTTTTGCTTTCGTCACGGGATTTACGTCATCCATGTATTCCATATTTCACCGGTTTGTCCAGTATCCGGGCCAGACGACCGGTCCAATTGTGTAATGTGCATTTTGAGTAGCCACACAACAGCAAATTGTCTTCTTTGAAATTCATTCAATTCTGTGTAGGAACATCTATGGATTTAAAAAAAAAGATTTGGTGAAACTTTTAATTTTTAATTTTTTTTAAATAAAGATTTTTAATATCTTTTAAAAAGCGACAAAATATATTTTATTGGGAGAAATGCATTTTATGATTTTCGTTTTGCTCCCTGTTGATCTAAATCATTTTATTTGATCACTATTAGTTAACGTTAAAAGTCAATTTTCCCGGAAAATTTCATATTGTAATATCTTCAGAGACTTCTGAGCTATTGTTACCTAATGGATCGCATAGAGACCAAAAGTTTAATGACACTTCGATATTTTCTATTCTTTTAAGGCACTTTCCCTCTTTGCTTGAACTTCATGTGTATGGGTGTGGCTATTTTCCCTTTACACACAGCTTAAGTGTGGGACACTCCATTTCATAACGATGGTATTTGCGTCCAAAAATTGGGCTCTCAAATTCAGATTCTTATTACACAGTGCATCTAATCGTAAATAGCTAATTTTCCTCTAATTTTCTACCCTTACAATCTCTCGCTCGGTGTAACCCTTACAACGAGTTTAACTTTTTTTAAGGGCCGTACATACCGTAGGTCGGGCGGGGTCGTACCATATTGTGTACCCAGCCAGGGGGGGGGGGGGCACCCTAACCTTATTATGCGTTGCGAATCGTATCCACAGTCATTTCGGAAAGCGGAAAACCCGAACACCCGGTGGACTTTTCTCAAATGTCTGTACTATTTTTCCGAAAGCATCCGACGACGGCCCTTTGTGAAATATTTGTTCTTACGGCCTTCTTCAGCTAGAAAAGCGACGTGTTCTGAGAAAATTTCAAAATTACTCCACCTGAAAAAATCGATCTGTTCTTAGGCAAAAATGGAAAGGGATTTCTATCTCTATTGACAGC
>JAUJPO010009236.1:0-20063 GCA_032270745.1 Tiaropsis multicirrata | reverse complement strand
TTGTAAATTAGAGCCTCTAGATTGGCTGAAACGGCCTTGAATTAGAAAGCACACGAAGTCTCTAAATATACCGATATATATATTTTACCACGAAATACCGTTTAATTTTATAGGTCAAATACCGGTCCCGTGAGGAGAAGCTCTGAATACCGTAATACCGTTAGTTTTTTTAGGCAGATCCCGAAATACCGATAAAAGAGATGGCCAATACCGTAATACCGTAAATATCGGAAGCCAACCCCCCCCCCCCTTTACAGATGCGTGTCGTTCCTAAGTAGACTATTATCTGCAGTTAGAAAATAATGTATTTTGTTTGCCGACATATGGAAAAAATGTTACTGGAAACAGTGTATCTTTCCCAAAAATTTATTAAATTCACCTTTTTCTTTGTAAATTTGTTTGATATCCGTTATATTATTCAACTATTTACACATGAAAATTAATATTGTTCATATTGCTAAAACTTCCAATAAGTCATCACAGTATAATGTAATATTAATAACAACTTGTTCAGAAAAATACAGGTGACTCTCTCTTCTAATCCGATAAGGTCTCTCTAATTCGATCAAAAGCCAGATCTTCACACTACTCAGCGTGCGCAGCTCTCGCTTTTTATGTTTCTCTGTTCTGATTGGTCTATTTCTATATATTTATTTGCATTAGCCTAAAAAAGCAAATCGCAAATACAGTTTGTTCCGTAATGTTATCTCCGAGACCAATCAACACAAAGAAACATGAAAGGCGCGCGCGCTGCTCTCGCTAAGTGGAGACCGCGGGCTATAAACTCTCCAGAATAAAGCATCATAGTGTTTCGATATTTACGGCTCGCGCTCGAAAACGTATTCCCAAAAAAAGAACTTTCACTTTTAGATTTGATTGAAAATCTACTTTCCAAAAAATTATACAACAAATTAGAACGTATTAATTTAGTATCCTTATTTAGAATAGTTTGAAACACAGACCTATACAAAACTGTTTGGCGTTTATTAGAAGCACGTTTTGTTAGAGGATGATTTTGTCTACGAGAAAGTGTGGTCGAGGATATTTGCTACAAAACTGAAAGTAGGGATTAAAGTTCATAAAAATAAAGAGCGACCGTTTAGGCACAATCACCCAATTTTGACAGTTTCCTTTTATATTAACGTTTAATTGAAAAGTGCCTCAAATAAAATTTTAAGAAGATACATTAAAACTCTTGTTAAGATTAACATGTTCAATGGACCAATTGAACGTTAGCGGGCTTTCTACGTATCCAACCCAATGTGATAAGAAGTATATAAACTTGTTTCCCTTCTCGTGTGTGGGAAAACCAAATTATTAAATCTTAAATCATGCAAAAAAATTCTTAATGAACTTTTCGCGCGACAAACTAAATTTTCTAATTTAAAAGAATACACATATTTTATTTTAATTTACTGCTATCTTACATAAAAAACAGAAAATATAGCTTGCTGTTGTTTAATACTGAAATGTTTTTGTTGCTTGATAATTATACGGGCGGTAACGCTTTTCTTACGAGAGCATTCTCTCTAGACCTGTTTTCACATTCCCGCCATAGGGCGGATTGCCTACGAAGGCCACGCACCACACTGTCGGATTTCAATACCATGGCCCTTGATTCATTTGTGATACAACCCAAAGGGCGTGTTTCTCATTCAGTGTACAAGCTTCTTAAGCTTCATACTACCAAACTCGACATTTCTTTGGTGGGTTCATGGTTGATCCAACTGGACATTTATAAGCTTTGCTGAAATCTTCGTTGTTCTGTAAAGTACCAATCACCCTAAAGACGAAAATAACAAATGATTAACCCGTATGTACGATTATCGAATATACGCTTCTAGAGATACATCCCAATAGAAACACAACGTTGTACCAACATTGTTTCAACGTCCAAATAACGCTTTGTTTGGTCGTTAAAACAACGTTCCGTGTCTGCTGGGTATGATATATGACCGGTAGGCTTAGTCGACAGAGCGCTTGACTCCACATTCGAATAATTGGAGGTCCGGAACTGGAACAATGACTAACGTAAAACGGGCGGACTGAAGTCAATGGGAGCTGACGGAAGATATGACGCTCCTCTTCAGTCTTAATCCACCATAAATCAAGGGCTATCAAAAGAGGGATAGACCCTCCGCTGTACGGCTACAACCGACACCTCGATTAACTATTAGCCTAATTTGAAAATTTGTTAAGCGTCACCAAAGCTTCTATTGTTTTTACACAATTTGAATAAAAGTCTAATTGCTATCTTCAAAAATAAAAACATCTATTCAGACAATTCTTCAAATAAAAAACCATTGTGCCGAATATGATTTTATGTGATGGTGATGGTGGTGTCATGTCAACATAATGTCCAAATCAGAGAGGGGTATATCGGGGGAATATATGGGTTTAAGCTTTATTACAAGTTTAAGGAACATAATTACTAAAAAAAACGGCCGCATGGTGTTCTGACGGACATGTCATAAACGCGTCATAAACCCACGCGCGACAAGTATTCCACTTGACAGGCATAATTTAAAATCAAACTCAAAAATTTTCTCCTTCGAAAGAGTTTGAAATTTTGGTAAACTGGTACAAAATAATATTATCAAAAGTTTAAGTTAGAAGTACAAGTAGTATTCATTTGACGAAAAGGAGAACAACTTTTCGTGTAACGTGAACACAAACTTAAAGGTTGTCAAGGGCGACTCCTTACCTGAACATCGAAAGTGAATGCACGCCATTTTCAATCTGATTTATCGCTGCAGATTCTCTGTAAGCCGTACACCAAACCTGTTTGAAAAAGAAAGATTATGTCGTCAGTTTTTTTGACGTTAAATAATATATTTGACGTCAGTTATCAAGAAATGAATATAGAAATAAAAACTTCAAAGAGGGCAGTCATTCTCTCGCAAAAAAAGAAGAATTATTAGTTATTTCAGAAGGAATAATCATGATGAACAAGGTGAATAGCATCAAGTTGGAGGATAAAACATCCGACGAAACACACGAGGAACTTCTGGCAGAATTGCTTCGATTACAACGTCAATATCGCCTACTGGAAGAAGACCGGCGCACTTATCGCGAGGAGACGGAATACGTGTTGAAGAAACAACGCGACTCTTTCACAAGTCTCAACAATGAACATGACGACTTGAAGACCGACTACAAACTCGCCAGTAGTGTGAAAAACAAAAACTTCGATAAAGAAAACATCGAACAGCTGAAAAAGCTCCTCGAGGAGGAAGAAGATGTTAAGATTGCTATGGAAGCTCAAATGTCTTTCGATAAAGAAATCAACCGTAAAATTAGGAAGATGAAACAAAAGATGGATGCTTTCCGTAAAGACATTGGAGGGTGCGAAGCCACATCCATTCGTTGCAAGATCATCATTAAACAGAACCGTGTTATGGAGAACCGCCTGAACGAGGCTAATATCAAATTTAACACAGCCTTGGCTGGGAATAAAGAGCTCCGTGAGGAAATCAATCACATTAACGTTCAGCGTGCACGTTTTATTGAGCTGCAACACAAATTGAAAAAGTTTTTGGTCAAGGGTAAAGCAGAAAAGAGCCATTTGATTGAGCAATCGACTCTACTATTCAATAGGTATGTTTTAACTTATTTTTACACATTTCTTTTTATCTTTCTTTCACATGTGATGAACTAAAGTAATCATTATAAAATCACTGATAAAATAGAGAAAAGGTCATGTAATTGTCCTAGAACCTAATCTTCTTCTTAACATTTTTTCATAGCCGCGACGAAGCGGAACACCGCATGCATTCACTGCGCGAGAGATCCGAACGTGACATGAACACTTTCAACTCAGAACTCAAAGATCTGATGCGAATCATCGATCACGACAAGAAATTACGCGAATTTATGAGCACGAAAATGGAAGAACGTACAGAGATTTACGAAACAGCCGTCAAAGATCGCCGCGAAAAGAAATTGTTGAGCTATGTCAAAGGGCTTCAAATCGAATTGGAACATTATGAAAATATCTTCAATGAATTGGTGGAGGTTAGTTTTATCTTTTTATCATCAGTAGTTGTAATCATTTGACTTAGAGAATCTTTCATTTTCAAATCTCATCAAAGTTAAGCATGCATTCTACACATTTTTTTATTAGAACATCGTGACCCGAGGAAGCCTTCGAATGTTCTTAACCTTTCTTAAATCTAGCCTTAAAATGTTCTTAATATGTTTTTGACATTTTGGCGCTTGAAGCTTTATATGTTCTCATATGGTTTGTTCTTATTTTAAAAGATATACTCATTCATACTTAATTATTTCAAATTTCAGGTCAGTGGAACCTCTGACATTGATGAAATGGTTGAGAAATTCATTCGCATCGAGGACCAGAATTTCGCTTTGTTCAATTTCGTAAAAGAACAATCACAAGAAATCCAAGCAATGGATAACGGCATCGAAAGTATCAAAGATCAAATCGAATCCATGCACAAAGAAGATGTCCACTTGGAAAGCAAACATAAAACTATCAAGAAAACGTTGCAGGACAAGGAGATTCGAATCACAGAGTGCCGTATTAAAGTCACTGACCAGCTGAAGCTTGACCAAAAAGCCTTGAATGGTGTCTGCGTCAAGATTGATTTAATGTTAAATACAGTCCGTTGTGATCGATCCGCTATGACTGACCTCCTTGCTGGTTCCAAAATCACACCTGAGAATCTAGCCTCCTACTTGGGATTGATTGAGCAAAAAGCCAGTGAGTTGTTACAAGCACGTTCACTGCTTGGTCTACGTAAAGGTGAAGACGGATTGACCAAAGAGCAAAAAGCAGAAGATGGACACTTGCCAATCTCCTTCGCAACTGTCGGTAAAATTGCTCGCTATTTGATGAGAATGCCATCCCTATCTGACGATCTGCCTGAACTTGTTGGAATGGGCCAAAATGATGCCGACCTTCGACCAATCAGCCAGCAAGAAGCACGTGCTCTTTTCGAAGCACGAAACAAGGCACGCGCTAAAGAAGCCAAAGAGGCTAAAGAAAAATTGAACCAATAGGTTGGTTCTCTCCACAATGAAAACTAAATCCGTATACTTATATTTTTTAATTTAAATTTAAAACTTGGTTTGTAAATAAATTTCCCATAATACTTTATTCAATAAAAATTATATAAAAAACCCCCCAAAATGATAGGTGTGTTTTATCTTTTGATTTACATAGTTCTGAAGGTAGCCTAGTTTCAAAGCACACTTTGAAGAAATACCCACCCAGATGTATGAAATAAAGAAATTTTTAAATTAATTTCTTAAAACTCAGCCCTGATTACTCCACAGTATAATTCGGATGTTCACACCTTACTTATGACTCTGATTACAACTCTAGAATCTAATTTCAATTCTCAAAGGCTTTTACCATTCTTTCATATTTGTCCCCGGCACGAGGGGCCTCATAGCTTCATGAACACTGCAAATGCTCTAAGAGAATTATTCAGAATAACAACGGATCAGCCTTACCTGGATTAGATCTTGTTTCTTTGTGAACAACGAGTGTAGTTCTTATCTATCATTCGCTATTTTTTGTTTATGTATCTTTCTTTCTCTGGCAACACAATAAAAAATTACTTTTTTAGATTTC
The DNA here is from genome assembly GCA_032270745.1 of Tiaropsis multicirrata. Classification (NCBI taxonomy): domain Eukaryota; kingdom Metazoa; phylum Cnidaria; class Hydrozoa; order Leptothecata; family Tiaropsidae; genus Tiaropsis; species Tiaropsis multicirrata. The sequence continues at coordinate 14,467 of JAUJPO010009236.1, read as the reverse complement.
TTTTAAATCATATGCGTAATTACAGCTTTAATTACCTTCGAAAACTTGGGTGTTGAATTCCCCATACTAAATTTGATGTATTCTCAAAGGTAAAAAGTATAACATTTGTTGCTTGACTTGTTCTTTTGAATGTCATATCAAGGACGAAATAAATAAAATATATATTGCTTAATGCCATGGATGCAATGCTTTTCTTTACCTTGAAAAGTCATTGATGTTTCTATGAAGTTATTTCTCCTCTCATGCTCATGAATCTGATAAATGTTTATGTCAAAGAATGCAAGGGGGCACTTTTAAGCGTCAGTTATTTCTAGTTTTACATTTTTTAACGACTTTAAAAATTCATTAAAGATGTGTATCCCATGCATTAAGGCCTCTGTAAACAGACCAACGTGTTGGCCAACAATGTTCGTCAGTTTGCAGTTTGCGCCAACATTCTCGAAAAGGAAAAGAATCTCAACAAATGTTGGCCAACATTTCCACCAAAAGTCGCATTTTGGTTGCATGTTTCTCGGGTTGCGGTAGGCAACCAACATGCTGGCTATTATTTAATGAATGAACATCTTTTAACATCTCGAAATGTTTGCCACTTTTTTGTCTAAGAAATACACGCCAACGCAAACCGTATCAACATGCTGGCCAAAAAATCGGTTGAAAATGTTGGCAGGTTTGCGCCCCACTTTACAAACGCCTGTTGTTTCTGGCATGCAGCTTATCTAAAGGGCTCAATATACACCCAAAAATCGATTTTCGAGTTTGAAGACCAAATTTTAACTGAACATTCCTTGAAAAATTTAGCAAAATTTTTCATGAATTTTAAAATTTTAATTACAATAACGACCTTAACAAGGACTTTAAAAAGACTTCGGAAAAACGTAATCTCCCCAATTTATAAGAAATGCTTATTTTCCAAGGGAAATCAATTTCTTTGTTTCATTTTTTTTCATCTTCTAGAAACAGTTGAACTATTTGAAATTAACATACTATACATTCGTGGGCTCTATAAGCCCTATAAAGCAGAAATTGACATTTTGTAGGTCCAAAATTCGGAAAACAAGGTGTATACTGAGCCCTTAACTGCCAAAATCAGCATTTCTTGATTTAATGGCTAATTTTAGTTATTTGAATAAGCGAACCATTCGATAACAATAAACGTCACGGCGAAATCATATGTTGAAGATGAAAAACGTGTAGCAAAAGGGTGCAAAGGGTGCAGTACAAAGACAATTAACCGGGTGAACAATAAATCGAAAACATACCTGTGCAAAAGCCAAAAAGTACAGCTGATCTGGCGTCAAATCGAGGCCAGGTAATTGTTTCTCTTCGCCATGAACAGCCACCCAATTTCTGTAAGCCTAAAAGTATGAAATAAGATATGGTTTTAAAAATTAAAGAGCGATTTCGGTTTCGCAGTGACAGTGTTTCTGGAAAAATTAAACCTTAGTTATCAGTGAAATAGAGTGATCCTAGAGACTTTCTTCTACCTGTAAAGACTGACGAAGACCACCATTATCTGCTAAATCTTCCCCCAATGTTTGCTGTCCTTTCATCTAAAGCAAAAAAAAGCAGGTTTTTTCATGTGTTGGATCGATCAAGAGCTTTTCGACGAGACAACTTTTAGTTAGAATGCAAAAGTTTCTGAATTAATAAACAAAATTATAGAGAGCCCCCTTGGACAGAATAACATCTTAGTGCTACCAGTTTCATTATGGTACAAGATTGTTGATGTTCCAATAGACTCAATAGACTCGAAATTAAAGTCATTTATTTTGGAAGAAAGTTCTGCAACTAAAACATTGGCGGTTTACAGAAGCCAAGGTTCTCAAAGATTTTGATGAAGGCTGTTTGCTTTTGCTCATATTCCTTATATGGAAATCAACACTCACCGTCAAAATCTCTGAGTACCTTATGCATCCACTTCTGTAAAAGAACTTACATTTCTACCAAATAATTTGAATTTGGAATATTGATCAATAAAACATTTCGATCGTTTCTTGAATTCCGTTGTTGACTTATTGGTCCACCAAGTATCAAAATTACCAGCTATCGTAAAATCTTTACCTAAGGGAAAACGTATCATCGGAACACCATAAAAATATGCAACATGAGGCGTTTGCTTTTATTAAGCTGGGCTCAAACCCTCAAACATTTCCTCTTTTTCTATTTCAACATTTTCTCTTTCAACATTTAACCGCTCAATGTGTGTTGGTCAATGAAGCTTGACAAAGAAATCACTTTGATGTTATGTTATTCTATCACCTACCGTCAATCAGGGTTACTTTCCACCTTTTACAGGTAATATTCTACTCATTCTTTATTATAGATTTATCATTGATCTCTGATGTATTGAGTTTAATTACAACCGAAATAGTTGTTATGGGTGTGGAAGATTGGCCAGAAAAGTAGCCTTGGCTGACAGAATAAGTGTGATCTTATAGCTATAAATTGGTAGTGATTTCAATTTTCACTTAGTTTTATAAAGAAAAGAAGGGATCATCAAATTTAACATAATTTAACAACTTGTATAAGGATAAAAAAATGAACATCTTATGGCAAAAGATTATGTTTAAAATCCGTCAAACCTTGATCGTCGAAACCGTGTGTAATTTCATGACCCACAACCATCCCAATGGCACCGTATGACACAGCTCTGAACAAATTGAAAAATCATCATGAATTTACAATAATTGGTTGTCTACTATCTTACATTAAATTGTCTGCGGCGCTACTGGTTTTTACAATAATCGTTTTAGAAATAAAATCAGTTGAGTTATATATTCCTGCTACCCATTACGTAATCTTTTTTACGGAAACAAGTCAAAAAGCCGGATGTTTGTCACCAGTTTTATTGTTAAAATTTCAAAACTAGTGACAACACCCGGCTTTTTAGGATGTTTCTTAATAAAAGATTACATAATGGATACCATGAGTTCTATTGGTGTTTGGTTCACGAATGTGATTATTTTTCTTACCTTGGTGCAGATTTATCGTAGAAAGGCCATTGTAAGATTCCAGCAGGAAAACCTATTAAGGTGAAAATATTGAAGTTCATCTTTTAAAAACACCGGTACTGATAGTAATGATGGCTGTGCAATTCCTTTTTTTCAAAAACACTCATGTTGGCTTCGGACATTGGCTTTGCAGTATCATGAGGAATTATATTAAGAAAAATTGTTCAATTTCAAGAAGAATTATGTTCATATCATTGAATTATTTGTGGATTGCAAAAATGTTACCTATTTTGTTTTCAGTTGGGGCATAGTAGGCGTTGACTGTAGTCGGCAGAATTCCCCATCTGTTACAGAAGAAAGTACAAATATTTAAAGCCACCGATGCCTCATAAAGCTTATAAGAAAGTTTCACCGACAACTCCCCCCTCCCCCCACTCTCAGTCTCGAATCAGGTCCATGTTTAAGGAAACTCTTTGCCTTGATGAAAAGTTTTTTTAACCGGTTAAGCTGGAAAACAGGGTATGTTTTAGGACTGAGGATGGAAAATGTACCTTTTTCAGCGCCCGATAGCGCTGGAAAAAGACTCTTTTTGTCGAACCAACTTTTGGAAAACCTTGAAAGCCTAAATTCTTAGGGGGTACCTAAAAGGTTGATAGAGTCATGATTTCAGTTTTTGAAAAATCTACAGCAATTGAATTGGCCCTCTTGATTGAATATAATATTCATTGATTTAAATTCCAAAAACTATAAAAGCAATAAATATATAGATAGATGGGGGGATACCATTGAAAAAAATATTATTTTCCTACTGAGATTTGTCAACGGGTTTGCCTCGCTTCAGATAATTCTTCAGATTTTTGTATTTTCGGCGCTCCATGTAATTCAAAAAATGTTGTCCTTTCGTCACTACCAACTATGGGATGAGGAAAGAGAAATTCAAAGTCAGTTAATACACATAACCGATATATATGTACCCAGCAGACACGTTACGTTGTTTTGACGTCCAAAGAAAGTTGTTCTAACGTCAGAGGGCGTTAAATGGACGTTGAAAAAATGTTGAAATAACGTTGTGTGTCAGATGGACTGTTAACCTGTTTACTTTTGTTAAGTAAAACCTTTTCAAATATAAAAGGAATGCACTAACTTTAAGCCAAGAAACTTAGACTGTTAGACAGACCACTTACTCCTTTGTATTGATCTTCTAATGCAGTATTATTCAATATGAAATCTGGATAGCCAATATTTTCTAAAATTTTTGATGCCTAAAAGAAGAAATTGAAAGAAAATATACTTTGTCCAGAACTAACAATAAGACTCACCAGAAAGAAACAGTAAGTTATATTATTGAGAAGAGTCGAACTAAAAAGTCGAGTTAGTAAAAAAAATTCGAGTTAAACTATTTGTGACGTCACGGAAACACCCTCTTTTGAGAATAGTTCAAAAGCTTTGTCAACTGATATTTATAATTGGAAACTGATATTGAATTGTAATTTTTAATGTTTCTTTTTCAACTTAAGATCGTCCTTCTACGGACGTGAAACTTTATAAAATATTAAGAAAAGAATTAGTTACTGCTGTTGTAGTTTTATTATGAACTACCCCTAAAGAATTACAGGTTCAAAAAAGTATATCGCCTTGGAATTAGAGGCATATGCTTTCCTCAACTAGATTGGATTCAATATTTTTTCAGGCCATTTGTTGGTATCACCCCTGAAAATTTACCTCCCCAACAACTACAGAGTGGTGACGGTTCTTCTCTAGAAAAATCCAAATCTATAGACTGATAAAACACCAGAAAGGAAAAAGAAAATCATGAGGTGTTAGTGTAAATCCGTTCAAGATAATAACTAACTTTTAGTATTTGCAAGCATACCTTCAGTTTAGCGTATGATTTAGTTTTCTGGTCCATCCAATCCATATAATTTAAATTTTCTTCAAACACTCCCTTGATAGCAAGAATCATTTCTGTTGACTGAAAAACAAATTATAGAGGTTTTTTTATAAAAATACAGTTTATAAGAATATTCATGATGAGATTGGTCAAAAAGTTGAGAATGTCTTATGAATAATGTCATCTTAACCATAATTTTTAAGGTCAAATTAATGTTTTGAGATTATTCTTAAATACATCTGAAATCTTTCTCAAGCTTATTCAGCTTGCCAATTCTTTCTTGTCTTTCAACAAAATGATTTTGCAAACTGATGTTGATAAGAACTTGAGAATAACCTTAAGAACATTTTAGGATGATTTTGACCAAAAAGAATATTTATCATTCATAAAACCAAAATACACTATACTTATAAAAACAAATGATAGATATCCAGTGATTTCAGTATGTTATCCTGTTTTTCAGCTTTCTTTAACACTGAAATGGTTCAAACAACTATTCGCGATTTAACGTTTGTTCATTCAATGTTTTGGCCAAAAGTTAAATCTCGTTATCCAAGCCATGATAAACTTCCAATATGTCTATTACTGGGTCGACAAGTGTATTTAAACTATTCACGATTTGCACTTAACGGAGGGAGTATAATTCGACTCGATAACCTCTTGTGCCACTCGTTTCGAAAATTCAAACTCCTTCCATATCCTTGTAGCTCCAGAAAACTTTAAAGTTTCAAGGTCGGAGAAGTGAACAAGATTTTAGCCCTTTGTGGCAATCAAAAACACATTTAAAAATATTATAGTCATCAAAGATGAAAAAAGTTTACCATAGCTTTAGCTGTTTTATCGTAGACCTCTTCAACAAAAGGCCTTGAGAGAGCATAACCGAATGCACCTAACGTGCTTCCAATACATGTTTCCCATCTTGGTTGTCGGTCTTTTGTACCAAAAGCTGTCATGAAATATTCATCCATTATATCTTGATATTTCCCTAACACAACGGGAGACATCACCTTGACAGCGTTCCACGTCACGTACGAGGCTTGAACTCTGTAAAATAAATGGATTAGACAAAAAAATATACTTTGACAATTCATGATATTTGCGTAAGTTAACATTACATCATTTTCTCTAACGGAAACAGCGGGAAAATACGGAGTTTTACCTCTTTTAGAAAAAATCCTGGAAGTTTGCCCTCGATTTTGGGTGCGGTCTCGGTAAGAAAAAATGACGTAATGGTAACTTACACATGTCATAAATACTGGTAACTTTCTTACCGCATTTTGTTTCCATCCATTCACCAATCGATTGATTGATTCTTGTGTGGTACGTCTCTTGAGCACGTGTAATGACTAGTGATCAGCTTTGAGTATGACTAGAACCCACGCCCTTTTTATTTAAATGAAGACAAGGGTCCTACTACATAATATTGTGCTAAAAAACTAGTCATGCGGTCTAGCAAATCTTCAAATTCGGGTAGGTAGCAATGTCACCTCTCGCCTCGCTACCCAGCAGGTACGGGATATCACTTTGACAAAAATAAAGTTTCCGAAGTTTAAAGATGTTTAATCTGATGTTATGTGTCCAAGTAGGCTTTATTGCCAAAAATCAGCTTCATTTGAACCAGTGGTACGTCACAAAGTTTGTTACATTCTGACGTTAAAACAACGTCCCGTGCCTGCTGGGACAACGGAATAAAATCTTACTTCTTATCTAAAGCCATGAACAATTTGTAAGCTTCACCAATGTATTTGGTATTGAAGGAAACAATCTCTTCTGTTTCAACTACTTTGGTACCAGTCTCCGAGAATATTGCATTCGCAAATCTCGACATCCAATCCATCTGAGATAAGAAAAAAGAAGTTTAGTACTCAGAAACATGAAAAGTTTTGTACTCAACCAATCAGAAACATGAAAAGTTTTGTACTCAACCAATCAGAACCATGAAAACTTTTCTACTCAACCAATCAGAAACTTTTAAAATTTTGTTTAATTGTTCGAACATTTCTTTCAGCATTTAGGCTAAGTGGGATGCCCTCCCAGCAACAAAATGGTTGGCCTGGTTTTCCAAAGAACAAGACAAGCCTAAAAACAACCTGTTTGCTGACGTCAGCACTTTTTTTGCAAAAATTTCCAAAAGTTTCCAAATCATCAAGTATTATACACCGTTCGAAAGGAAGTTTTACACTGAACAACTTTTTTGCGTACATTAGTTTGAAAATGAGGCCGACGATTATTTTGTCCATCTCTCGAGAGAAGTGTATTGAATCTTTTCTACTTACAGGTATTTGAGTCTTTTGAGCGAATTCTTTGAGTGTCATTCGGCTATAGATTACTCGATAATCACGTCTGTCCAATACTGACATTGTAATCTGCCAGTAGAAGGAAAAATAAAGTAAAACAAATTATCAAGGATAGTATTGCGAATGGGAACAGGCTCTCTACGGAAACGAAATTTCAAAATTTCCGTAAATATTGGGTCTGGTATACCGTATTTCCTCTAATTAGCGCCGCCCTCTAAAGAGCGCCGCACCTTAAATTCGAAATTTGAAAAGAGAACCGCCCTCTAAAGAGCGCCACACCTCTGAAATCAGACGTCTAAGATTCTTGTCCGCCGTTCCATCTAGTCGATGATCATCGATATGATATTGAAATCAGTATTTTATCCTTTATTATTAGAAATGTCTCAAAATCAAAAGTACAGTTGCCAATTTCAAGGGTTAATTATTTGATTTATCAGGCCTTTATAAAGTAGGAAATCAAAAATTTGAAAAGAGCGACGCCCTCTAAAGAGAGCCGCACCTAAAATCTCGAAAATTTAAAGTGCGCTAAGTTGAAAATATGGTAGATAACTAAATGAGGTATCATCGCATCAATAGTATTCCATTTTTAGTTATTTCATCTTAGTGATTAGTGATTAATCATCGGGTGATTAATATGAAATTTAATCTTTGGCATTCCAATAAATTGCATACCTTGGCTAAAGCTTTCTCGAATTCAAACACATCATCCATGTATTTCAAAGAAGCTTCGGTAGCTCCCATCTGCTTTGCTACTGCTTTCATCATTTTACGGTAAGCATCACGGTGCTTAAAACAAGAAAATAACCGGTTGAAATCATTAGCCTGTACCCAACTTTATTTCTGGTTTATTTCTGGTTCTCCGAAAAAAGGAAAACGTGCATCAGAGGAGGCTTTTAGAACACTTGCTCCGGTGATCAAGTGGTTAGAGTGTTCGCCTCTCGTTCACAAGGTTGTGGGTTCAATTCCCAGCTGGGTCAGACCAAAGACTTGAAAATGGTACTCGCTGCTGTCCTGATTGGCACTCAGCATTAAGGAGTGGCACCCTCCTCTACCTTCGGGTAGACTGCTATCGAAAAGGGGTCCTTTGGGTCACCTACGATTGCGGTCGCAAGCACTCTAGTACATTAGTACACTGGCTTAATTAAAAGTTCAGGTCTAGGCTTGACATTGTTGCTTTCCTGAGTTTGCTGCGTAATTGATTGTAGAGTCTCACAGGCGGTTAATGTTTACAAAAGAATTGATTTAAGAAAAATAGACCTCCTTGTTCAATATTATGAGACTATTTCGCAAAGGTTTGAGGGACGAGTTCTCTCTGAGCTAAACACTGAAACCGGAGAGTGTAAAACATTTTCATCAAAATCTCGTACATCATTTTTGTCAAACATTAACCGCCAGAATTGTAAATGTCTTACAGATCCGGGCGGAAAGAATTGCTACTTACACGTTTATGAAAGGTTGAATTTTGTAGGTAAGATTCACGGTCCATCATAATTCCGGATTGGTCGAACTGAAAAAAAGAAATTAACTCTTTAGTAAACCAATGCAACGTCGTTAAAATTATCTTATTTGTAGATTTCTCGTAGATTTTCCGGTAGGTCAACAAAATGGAAACACAAGGTAACGTACCACGAGGACGTTTTCGTTGGAGTTTTTTATGTCACCAGAAACATACAAATTGAAGATAGGAGCTTGGCTGATATTTTTATGAACGGTCACTAAGGCATCCATTACATCCCATTTCGTCTCATCAAAGTTGGGGTCTGTTACCGGCCATGATCCTGTGAAGAAAAAAAAAACTTAATGTTAGGTTGTTTGATATTATATTGGCTAGAATTAGACAGGAAATATTCAAAGTCTATTAACCGGAACTACCCTAACAAAGGCTGACCCATTAGTCTTTTTTATATTATTTTTAACCAACATACAAATACAGGTTCCTACTCCCGCAATAAAACTAAGTTACGACGCCAGGAGATAGAAACCATCAGTCTGTTTTCCGATTATTATTACTATAAGTCCTCATTGATAAAAAATCTTTATGTCACACGATTAAGAAAAGGAGTCCAGAAAATCACAGGTGTAAAACAAAAAACCTTTCTTCGTTTACCTTGGGGTACCCTGGTAATAGCATACCGCGGTGAATCAAAAAATAGTCTTCAATTTCTCTGTTTGTACGACTTTCGATCCCATTATTCTTTGCATTTATTACTCTTGCACGTTAATTATATTCAATTACAAAGAAGAAGTAATAACTTTGGGATTGAGACTGGGACAAATACAAGTACAAATAATTATGACTTGTGCATTAGACCTACCTAGTTTTCGAACAAGGTCTTTCATTGGTTGATCGCCTACTAAGTCAATGCGTTTTGTATCCATACACGTCTCGTAGTAGTTGGCTGCGTGTTCCAAAACAGGGGTCTGAAAGAAATTATGTACATTTCTTAATGGAGTGAAAGGTATTTGGGTAAAACTTTGTGTGAATTTGGGTACACTTGGGTATGATTGAAAAGTTGAAAAGGTCAAAATTAATCACCCTGGTGTGAAAGACATTATCTTCTGCACCATCTTCACTCTCTTACAAAAGAGTATTGGTTTTTCTGTGCAGGTTTTGTAAAATCACCATTATGGACCTGAGACTAGAATGTCTAGAATTCTTTTACCTTTATTTTAGTGCGGTTCCCTCTATCTATTAGTGGTTTTGAAATGAAGAAACCTAGCTATTTTATCCCCTCTTATTATTAGTGCGACATGACCAAAATAATTAAATATTGTCCGCACTAAATTAGAGAATCAACGGTACCCGTCACCCCTACTACCTTAAAAGTCAAAAGTCATAAGTGACTTTAGGTTCATAGGTCATAAAAGCTTGATTGATATAAACTATCAAATACTGAATATCAAGAAGGAAAACTTTTGAATTTGAATAACCTACCGACGCATTTCTTTTCTTTTTGATCAAGTCGTTTAGAATCTGCTTGAGTACAATTGAGTTCTTTTCAGAAAGTTTTTCAAAACGGCTGTACCGCGTCCGAGAATCAGGTATTGGTGTCCGCTTTAACCAGTTGCCACAGGAGTATTGGTAGAAATTATCGCACGGGTCAACTTTGTCATCCATCGTGTCTATGATACCTAAAAATTATGAAATAAATGGGAAAATGGTATTTTAAATGAATCGCGAAAGAACGAACGAACCAACGAACCAACTATAAAAGCTGCATACACAATTACTACTCCAATTCCATTGAATATATTGACAACCGAAGAAAAGCAACGTTGTCGCGGTGATTGATGTATTTCAGCCTGTTCCAGACCGATGCTTTCCTGACGAGAACTTGATACAGGCTTGGTGTGCTTTCACCGTCACTTACGCGCAGATACTTGGACACATTCTTTCGTATTACACGTTTCTTTTTCTTTATCAACCATATTACAATCGTTGCCAACACAACCGACTAGATTTCCACTTGCTTCATCGTTAGTCGCATACTTGCTAACCGTGTGAAAATATAGAGTCACAAAGATGGCCAATAATATCAATAGCAATATCACCAGAAAAGCAAACACTTTTAATAGATTCTCTTTCTTGCGTAAACGGTTCACTTGGAAGTGAACATATGAATCATGTGACATCAACGATGACGACATGTCATTGTTCTTCTTGTTCAGGGGTTTTTTTATGTCGGAGCCGTTGGAGAAATCACTCCCGTTACTTAAACTCAAACTCATTTTAAAACCTGCCGGTCGGGTTCTCTTAAGATTTTTACTTTAATTTTTTTCTTTTTGTTTTGGGCAGAATCTTTCGTTTTGCTATCTCGATGTGTAGTGAAGCTGTTTGAAATTCGAAGGGTGTATTTTCACGCCATTGAGGCGTTAAATTCGAGTAATGTTAGTAAACCAAGTCAATGTATTGCCAGCATACGCCAATATAGTATAGCGCTTATAATCAACGGATATTTTTTTATTTAGCTGAAAAGAAAGACATGTTTGAAGGCTATAATTATAATATTTGAAGGAAAGACATGCTAACACCGGGTGACCCACAAAGAATTCCAAACTTAAAACCTGAGATGCGTCAAAAATGATTTGGTAACAACTTTATGGTTACAAAGCAAATAAATGAAGCTCCTAAATTTTTTGATGGAGAGTGTTGCTTTTGTCTTTATATGGAAGTCAATACTCTCGACATTGAAGAGTGTTTGGGTATGATTCCTCAAGCAATTGTTTTGAACAAAGAAATTTCCAAAAAATACAATAACAACGTAACAAACAGCCGATAGAGAACGCAAAGAAGACGTATAAACGAAAGGAGCGTGGAGACATTGGTAAAACCACAAACAGACAAACAGTCATTGAGTTGAGATGTACAGTTATATCTGTGGTCAAATAATGAATATCAATTAGTCGCGAGGCTTTACAATTCAAGTACCCTCTTCTTCGTGCGGTTTTGAAAGAAACAAAAAGCAGCCAAGAGTCATTATCAGAAATGATTTATCGCCCGTCCAGAAAAATTTCAATTTCTGAGCAATCAAGAAAAATCAACTTTTCAACCATAAGTGAGCTCAACGCTCCAAGAGATATGATCATCTTATTTCACAATATTCAATCATTGAATAGCCAAGCACTACCCCATGAAATAGTAAAAGTTAAACATTTTAAAGATTGAGATTTCACGTTCAAGGAAGGATCAGGAAAAGGCTATAAAACACCCGCGCTGGTGGTATATATAGAGATTACCAAATATGTACGTGGGTTTGATGGAGCACAACGGTATTTCTACAACACTCTACTTCGTGCTTATATCGCTATCAAAGAGGGAACCTCCGAACTTAAACAAGACCAGGAAAAGATTCACCATAGGAAAAGACATGACTTGTCTATCCTGAGACTTCGCCTACTAAATCAACAAACCCCTTGTTAATGTTATTATAGGAATTTTAGTATAAATTAAAATTTCCCGGTAAAAAAAAACCAAGGTCATCGTAGAAAATTTGAGTCGATCCCGAATCAATCACCTTGGCGAGGTCACCTAGTCTCTGTTAATGGAAGTGAATTCAAACCCTGAACATAAAATTGAATCCAAAGAAACAGTATAAACTTAAGTATTGGAGGACGAATCAATTCAAAAACATCAAAAATGATTTATTCTTTCTTTAATGCTTAACTTTTTCCAGGTCTATTAAAGTTAGTAGGGGTGCCTGAGAGTGTCCCTTGAGCCAGCATTTTCCTAAAAAAGCTAAAGAAGTGTCACGACATACATACTGAATGAATTTATCCTTCCGTTTGGTTTTTAATATAGAAATACACCTTGAGAAGGGCAATTCGCCAAAACTAGTCGGAAAATATACGTTTTAATTTCATGGCTTATCTACGGATTTCCCCAGCCCCTTGTACAATTTACTAATTCATCCATTCTTCATTCTAAAGTACAAAGTTTCATAATTAAAATCATGACACTGTTCTATCATTTGCTGAAGTTCATGTAAAGGGAACATGGAAAGATTGAAGCCAGAACACACATTTAATTATTTACTCATAGTACATTTAACGCAGTCAGAGAGAACACCCACAGTGCGCCGTAAACTCAGTCAAGTTACACTGAACAAACATTAAACTGAGCCAAACCTCTCGGAAGTATATGAACAGCTACGAAGCAGGCACAAAATGTTTTTATAACGTGCTTTCAACGCATTTTTAACCTTGAAATGTTGTAAGGATGTCGAAAGAACGTTGAAAAAACGTTTTGTTGATTGCTGGCTAAATACATTTTACAACAATGAATGCAATCAGAGAACATCCACACCACACACCGTGAACCCATTCAAGTTACACTGAACAAACATTATGTTATATTATGGGCTGACTTCACTACAGTACTCATCACGGTACAGATGACGTCATCATATTTAATGTTGATGACGTGAGGTGTAAACGAGCCCTTAACCTTCGTGAACCAATTTCTTCCAATTTTTTTGCGTGTTTTGTTTTTTATTAGAATATGTATATAAATCCAAATAATAGCAAAGAAAAATGCATTTTCTCGAGAGAACCGTAATAAAACCCTTTATTAAAGCGTGAAAAAATCCTCCCTTGCAGTTGAAATAATTTTGTTTTCTTAATATTAGCCTTGGTACATTCTTAAGAGGTTTTTAATTTTCAAACAAATCTCAGCTTAAATGTTCTTTATAGGCTATTCCAAAAGATAAAAATGTTAACGTGTTTGCTTTAACGACTCAAATTCCAAGTGGATCGTGAAGGTGGTAGGATTATCATGAATAGATAGCGTAGCCTAAGCCAAACTTCTGGGAAGTATATGACTAGTCACCCAGCAGACACAAGACCTTGTTTCAACGTTGAAGTATTGTAAAGACGTCTCGTGTGTCTGCTGGCTATATATTACATTTTTACAACAGGTCCTAAAATATCACCATGAAATACAAAAGCAGAATAATTTGGAAAAAACGGTATACAAGAAATCTATTTGTTGAATCACTCCTTCTTGCTTTTTAGATAGATAGGGATACATTACAGGTGTGTAAGAAGAATGAAGATTAGCGTACTGATGAAATACTTCACGAGCAACTTGGCGCCATATTTAAAACATGTTTAAGTTTTCTTCAGGCGTTAAGATTGACCACAGTATGAACGGATGTACGTCAACATCGAGTGATTTTCAAAAGTTCAAATCGTGAGTTCAAAAAAATCAAGAATCTCGAATCCCGAGTTTGAGGTGGTAAAATAACTTTTGATTTTAATACAGGAAGAACGTGAGAGAAAGAAAGTGAGAAAATGACACTGTGGTCTGTAAAAAAATATTTTCATGGTACGAGAAGAAGAAAACGCCACCGCATTATGACAATTGATGCTTATCTAAGCTCAATTCCATTCAATTTGTTACAGTGAGTGTCATGTCACTAAAAACCATTTTAACAAGTAAAAGTAAAAAGACAAATAAATACAATAGGCAAATATGTATTACTAATGGTCACTAAGACCGGGGACTCCAGAAGTCAGATTCACGGATATTTTTAGCCCTAATATCTGACTGTATCTCGTATCTAGTACGGGACCCTTTTAGACAGAATTATTGCATCATAGTTTATGATGCCCTAATCACCCCTCAATTCACGCAATTTTTTGAAATTCATGCAATCCGGACTTTCCAAATTAGGGAAAATGTCATGTAAAGCGGGGAAATCTTTGAAAATTGCGTGCACGCCTTCAAAAATTGCATTCAAAAACCACTGGGGGCCTAGGCTGCTCTCATCCTCTAACGAAACGTGCTTCTTATAGAGGATGCTAAATAGTCGAAAATTCTTCTGTCCCAG
>JAUJPO010009125.1:0-20068 GCA_032270745.1 Tiaropsis multicirrata | reverse complement strand
CACGGTATGACGTCACAGTTGGGGGAAAACAGAACACTTACTAAAGATTAATTATGTGTAATCAGTAAACAAAATCTTTTAGGGAGTTAAACCATAGTGTTTTTTTTCAACTCGCATTAATTAAATCTTATTGGTTGAAAAGTATATGACATGACTTTCCGTGGCAAAGAATCCCCTTTTTAAAACTTTTTGGCTACACAAAACTCTTTGTGATGGTAATAGTAAGAGGCTGACTGGCAGCCTACTAATCACCTAATTATAATAAAAAAAACTAGCCAGACCAAGGCGCATGCTGGGAAACTTATTACTTGAAAAAAAAAACACTCTTTGATCATCTCATTATGGCTATAAATCATTGTTAGTAATAATGATGTAACTTGTTTTATGAGAACAAGTAAATTTCGGCCGAGGCTCGGATGTTCTTAACTTTGATCCGAATTTTCTCAAATTTCCCACCCCACTCCATCCTACCCTTAAATATATGTTTAAAATGCTTCCCTTGGTGCAAGTTTTCATTAGAAAATTGCGAGTTCTTCGTAGTTTTTGGTAAAATTTAACACCAAATCTGAGGCTCGATGTTCTTATAAAATTGTTCTAATAAAATAAGAAGAGTGTAAATAATGATGTAATTTGTTTTATTGGCAGACTAGCGGACATTCCTCTATTTCTCTTGTTCTGTCAAAAAGGTTTTTTTGTTTTTTTTTCTTTCTTTTTGTGATGTTGCGATACCGTCCGCCATTTTTTTGTAAGAATTATAAAGTTTTGTTTTTTTATTTATTGGTAGTATCTCCTCAATTTATCGTGGGCACCCGCTAAGATTTATATATGAACTGAAACGAAAGAAAGGGGCAAGGAGTGATGGTCTATTTGTTAAGGCGTTGGCAGCATGTACCAGGGCCTCCTAGTTCGTTTCCCCTGTTTCTGCCTTCCATGTTTTTTTAGTGGTAAAATAGGGGCCATTTTCGCATTTCACAATAAGGTCAACACTGTATCACAATAAGGTCAACACTGTAAGAGTTGTGAATGAGTCGGCAGTACGAGGGTCTTCCAGTCCGATGCCCCGTCTCTTCCATGTTCAGTTCAGCTCATAGAGGGTTTGGAGCTGCCGAATTGAGGCCATTGAAGATTTCCGTAGTAAAGTCTCTTAAACGAGTTTGGAGAACGAAGCATCGAGACAAAAGTTAGTCTCTTTTATTCAAGCAATTTTTAGAGATTTTTGTACTAAAGAACGACATGGTCTCAATTTGGCAGGCAAATTATATGCATAGATAGTAGTCGAGCCAGCCGAGCCGTTGTAATTACAATCGATTTAAGCTACCTAAAAGTTCTTGTGAGTTCTATCAATGTGAAATAAAAAGGTCCAGATTAAAAAACTGCAAGGCTTGCTAGCGTTTCTATATTTTACAGTGAAGGATACTGCCGTTTGGGAATCTGTAGACATTGTTTCTTTTATTTACAAGAATATGGTTGCATTTTATCTCCTCCTTGTGTTCTTATAAGAAAAACATGTCGCACTTCTTCATGTCGCATTTTTTTGTTTTGTTTTGTTTTCCTTACAGTTAATGATGGTATCGTTAATAAGTATTACGGCTTAATTAGCTCTTCAGTATTTTTCTCTTTCTTCTGTGATTCTTGTGTCTATCAATGATGCGGTCTTTGTTGATGATGGTGGAGTTTGGTTGTTTTGATACATTCAAAAAGTAGTTTTATAATGCCGTAGTGCTGCTACTGAAAGATCTTTTGTTATTGTGGAAGAGTTCTTTGAATTTGTACTTGCATTATAATTTATCTTTCAATTTAAGACCACGTGTCGTTCTTCAGTATTTTTAAAGACTCTAAAAATCGCTTGAATAAAAGAGACACATTTATGTTTCGATGCTTTGTTCTACAAACTTGATTGTTGTGTCTATCATTGAAGTGGTCTTTGGATGGTGGTGGATTTTGGTTGGCTTTAATAACATTTGAAGTATTTTTGAAAATGCCGTAGTGCTGTTGCTAAAGGATATATATTTCATCTCTAAGATACATATAATTTATCTTCCAATTTGAGACCACGTCGTTTTTGTAGTACAAAAGTCTCTAAAAATCGCTTGAATAAAATAGACAAATTTATGTCTCGATGCTTCGTTGTTCTCCAAACTCGTTTAAGAGACTTTGCTGCGGAAAACTTGCGTGGTCTCAAATTGGCAAATGTTTTGTTGGAAGTCATTGTAGTTATACCCATCAGACACGTAACGTTATTTTGACGTCTAGACAACAACGTCAGAACGTTATTTGGACGTTGAAACAACTTTGGAATAACGTTGTGTGTCTGTTGGGTAATTCTTTGTGGTTGTTATTATGAAATATTTTACAGGTTAATTAAGAAAACTTAAATTGCCCATTTTAAGGCCATTATTTTAGACCCGCGGCTCTCTCGATAACGTAAAACCTCTAATTTAGTGCGGCATAAAAATAATTATCTTGGTCATGCCGCACTAATAATAAGAGGGGATTAAATTACTAGGTTTCTTCATTTCAAAACCGCACTAATAGATAGAGGGAATTCAGATCAACATCGCACTAAATTAGAGGTAAAAAAATATTTGACATTTTTAGTCTAAGGTTCATAATGGTGATTTTACAAAACTTGCAAAAATTTCTTAATTTCACGGGACGGGTATCAAATCTGATCAGCACTATAATTAGAGGTAAGACCATTTCCGCATTAAATTAGAGGTGAATCGAAAATTCCCCAAAACTCACCCGCACTAATAAATAGAGGTTTTACGGTAAGTGAATATTCTTCGCCACGGCATGACGACAGAACTGGGGTAAAACAGAACACTTACTCAAGATCAATTATGAGTTTTCAGTAAACAGAATCTTTTAGTGAGTTAAACCATAGTGTTTTTTAACCCTCGAAATCATTAAATCTTATTGGTTGAAAAATATGTCACATGACTTTCCGTAGCAAAGAATAGGATCTTATTGGTTGAGAAGTATATAACATGACTGAATCAGCCTTATTAAAGTGATAGTACAATGTCTTTCTGATCACAAACAGTTATGGGAATTTTTTATCGAATGGCGATAAAAGGGCTATTAGTGGTTTTTGAAGTCAATCCAAAAAGTGTAATTAAGCTTTCAGCTCTCTTCATTACGTCACGAGTACATTATCCAATGATGACATCATCATTTTTTAATGGTGGGAATTAGTCGTGGGGAAGTAAACACAAAAGGAAGTAACACAAGACATGTTCATTTTGTAGACTTTGAAACTTTGTCTCAGCTTTTTTAACGTACGGTAAAACAACCTCATATTCATGAAGTTGTTACATTGGGCGTTTCCAGAACAAAGCCGTACCCCTAATGTCGAGGACACAGGATATACAGGGGGTTTGAAATTTTTGATATACTGGGATATCCAGGGGGTAAGAATTTGAAGACCAAGGATCCTCAATATAAGGAGGGAGTATGTATTCCTTCTGAAAAGCCCATTTTGTTTACGAATTATATCCGAATGAGGCCCATCTTATGGTCAAATAGACGTTATGTAGGAACAGAGGGAGGGGGAGCTGTATTGACCTTAAAGACCGACGGAGACGTGACGTTGAGTAGCTACAAACGCATTATTAAGTTTTCAAACTATTTTAGAAAAAAATTCCCTAAAATGGTGAAAAAACTCTAATTTTACAGCAAGACGTTGTTTATTAGCCCGCCTCTTCTAAAGACTAAATCTAAAGGTTCTTGTTTTGTTTGTAAAGTTAATTGGTTTGGAATGGCTGAAATGATAAAAACAATTCAAGGGTTTAGAGAGAGAACTTTGTCTGTCGGGTTATTAAACACCCAGTATCTGCGGAAAATCCAACGTTCATTTCCGCAGAGTTTTTTTTTTCCCATTCGCATCAACTTCTTAGTTTGAGATTTTTCAAACTACAGCCGAAGCTCTAATTAGCGGACACGATCGGAAATTCGACTTGGTGTCCGCTAATTGGAGATGTACGCCTTTTGGAACGTTTGGTAATATAAGCTCTAAATTCGGGGAGAAAAATCTGTCCGCTAATCAGAACTGTCCGCTTTTTGGGGTGTCCGCTAATTGGAGCTTCGACTGTAATAGTCAACGAGCGTGGCATGGGTTTTGTAGGGAATTGAGGCGGCGGCGGCGGCAGAAAATGAATTTTCTACACTTCTCCGCATGCCATGTTTGACGTGGTTATAAGGGAACTTTTTCTGGTGGAATATAATACGACTTTCAGGAATATCGTTTTCTCAGAAAATAAATCTATAGTGTTCTTATAAGGAAAATAATCCCATCTCATGTGGGAGTTGAAATTATTGGAATTTGTAACCGATTATAATTTTTGTCACATTGTCGCAAGCGTCTATCTCTATCTGGTGACAAATTTCGAAAGGAAAAAATTATTCCATTTTTTTTTCTTATGTTTTTAACGAGGATCAATATAGCTTGTCGGTGTCTTTTCTAGTTAGAAAGGCTATTTCCAAGATTGTTACAACGTCTAAATAACCTTTTCTGACGTTGTTTGGACGTTAAATCAGCGTACTGTTCCTGCTGGTGTTTGGAGTGTGACGCATCTATTTTACTGACATTTTAAATTTTTCTTCTTAATTTTTTTTTGCTTGATTTGTTAACTAATACAAATGATGAACATTTGCCGATCATATGTATCAAGAAATTCTGAATCGTTGTCTCTTAATTTAATTTAAAATTATCCAGAGAAGCGCAATGGGGGGGAGGGGGGGGGGGCAGATATACAAATATTTTTGAAATGTTGTTAAAAGCTTTAGCTTGTTAAAAAAGGTAAATAACATTTCTCAAATTATTGAGGTTGATTTTTTATCGAATCATAATCAGCAAGACAAATCAAAGGCGAAAAATAATAATATATTTTTGTAAACTTTTTATACAACAACATCCCACATCCAACATTCAGTCGTACTGATAAACAATAGTCATGTAATTTAGATATTAACGCATTTATGAGCTTGTTTGTGGGATTCGATTTTATGAAACTACAGTACGTGATTCAATGTAAGACTTTAAAAATAAATTTTGAGTCATGTTTCATTTTATCTATAGAATGTTACAAAAACATGCTTTTATTTACCAACTGTTTGTGAATTCAGCCCAGCGAGAATCATTTTCCAATAAGACTATAGGGCTTTTCCAGAAAAAATCCATACCCCCTGTTGAGGAAATAAGGGGGGAGGTTGAAATTTCCAATATCCTAGGATATCCAGGGGGTAAGAATTTGAAGACCAAGGATATCCAAAGGGGGTGTTAAGGCGAAAGTGTTGGGTGTTAAGAAAAATCGACGTTCTCAACAGAGGGGGTACGGAAGCCCATTTTTCACTCATAAATGCATCTTGTTACCTGTACACCATTTTACTGATTCTTGTCTTTCGTAAACTTTCATCCAGTAATAAACTATTTTCCTTCAGAATGATCTTTTTGTTACATTTACATGGAGGTTATTAATGTATTACTCTCAACCATTCTTTTTTGAAATATCGATTTTTCCGTCCGACATTTATGAATAAAATAAACAAGCCCAGCTTTTTAAAATTTAAAATTGAGTGTTGACCCATGCCCGCCAGTCTAAAGAAATCAGCTTCTTACAAAAAAAAAGCAAAATTATTCAGATGATTTCCCCAGACCGCATTACGATGAAGTTTTTAAGAAAATATGGAATTTAAAGAAATTTATTTTTGAGCTACATTCCTTTGTCTGTCTACGTTGTTAAAACTGAAAATAACATAAGTGAAAAAAACACATTATGAGCTGAATGTCTTTTAAACATCTCGTTCGGTGTCCCTCTAGAACTTGTGGACGTTGAGAAGACGTCTTGAAAACGTTTGAAAATGATTTTGATAAGTTTTATTGGAAACCGCAAAATCAGTTTAAAGAACATCAAAAAATAGGTTTTTGTCATTGTGTGTGTATCTTAGGATTTTTAATATGTTTTTTAAACTTTTAAAAGAAAGAGAGAGAGAGAGAGGATATATCTTGTAAAAGTTTTCATTGAGGCAGCTATGTAGTTTCTATATGAGTTTTAGTGGAACAGATTTTTGCTGGCCTTTTTTAACAGCCAAACACTTTGTCCAGCACTTGGTTTTTGTTTATTTATTTTTTGAGCTTCATTATTTTTGTGAAGAATAGTCCCAGCAAGCATAATGTCGTCTTTTAAATTTTTCCCTGACATCCATGTATTGTTTTTGACGTTGTAATGGTGTTATATCTGGACTGCTGGTTACTGGGGTCATGCACTTTGATACGATTTACTTTCTAAGAGCTAACCCGGTGTGCACGGAACGTCAGTCCAAAAAACGTCAATGTACGTCAAAACAATACATGGACGTCAGAAAGACATTGAAAAGACGTCTCGTTTTGACTGGTTTGTTGAGAATTTCTGTAAAAAAAATTATATCAAAAGTATTTTAGGGGAGCGTTAAATTTTTTAAACTTTTTCAAGTTTTTTAGTGATGTTGCATGACTAGATTTCTACCCCTTTTTTGACATGTGTTTTTGAGCATTTTGAAAAGTGAAAACTAACCCTCTTTTCTTTTTTCAAAAATTGTTTAATATAGCATTCATCAGGTTACCCATTTGAACACATGGATAGCCATGACAACACTGAAGATGGTACCACCACGCCGAATCGAACATCTTCCAAATCGAGATCACGATCAAGGACGAAAGGGAAAAACCAGTCGAATTTGTTGTCGCTGTCAGCTATGATGTTGTCCTCGAATTCCTCCTTATGCAGTTACACAAGTGAAATGACTGATGGTATGATTTTTACATTTTTGTAGATTCACATGATATCCATGACGTCATCGTTTATACGGAATCATTATTTGTCACTAACTTTGATTTTTTAAACGATGAAACTAGTGGCAAATAATCGCTGGATTTTTGGGATTTTTCCATAGAAAAGATTACGTAATGCCGGGATATCATGATTCGTAGACATCCACTAAATCCTACCTTAAAACTGTATTTTTGCGGTCAAGTAAAAAACTTCTGAAAAAAATATTGTATTTTTACTGGTATTGGGTATCCATTTACACATTTTAAAGACATTTTTTTCGATTACTTTCAATTCCTTATTATTATTGGGGTGTTGCCAAAATTTTCAAAAAATAAAATATTGAAAACAAATTTCAACCAAAAATCGCGAAGTAGTTTCCATGTTTTGAGAAAATTTGATGCTTTAACGAGGTAGACAAAAACATCTACGTAATTTCTTGCTTGAATGACAAAAGCAGACAATTTAATAACTGGGCCAAAAAATTGGTCGCGAAAAGTTAGTGACCGAAGGACCCATTCTTTGCCACGGAAAGTCATGTGACATACTTTTCAACCAATTAGATTTAATCATTTCGAGAAGAAAACAAATGCTATGGTTTAACTCACTAAAAGATTTTGTTTACTGATTACACATAATTAATCTTTAGTAAGTGTTCTGTTTCCCCCCAATGGTGACGTCATGCCGTCATGAAGAATAAGGTCTAAAAACTATTATCTGTTCTGAGCATAAAATTCTTCAAAGCATTTTTGGTATTTTCGACTTTCCGTTCCATGATTCAGGTTATTCCGATTACGACTATGACGTGCGATCAATCACCGACGATACAGACGACTACGCCGATATACCCGACGTGGTCATCGAAGAGCTGGAACTCATCAAACCCGAACTGAAAGCGCGCGTTGAAAACGAACGCCGCGTATCTCGGTCACGTATCATTAGCCTGGAGCGAGAATTGGAAGGTCAACATGATTATCACCGTGCAAGCGAAGTGGCTCGAGATCGGCAGTTGAAATCGCTACAACGTGATATTGAAGGTTAGTGTGACTCAGCCCAGCCCAGCCCAGCAGGCACGGGACGTTGTTCTAACGTCTAAACAACGTTATTTGGAGTTGAAAGAATGTTGAAAAAACGTCGTGTGTCTGTTGGGGAGCTCTTCTATGCCTTCTTAGGATCCGATTATCGTAAGCTCTTCCAGATATGTTGAAATCTGTAGTAAGTTTCTTTTTGTAACAAGTTATCCATCCAGAAGAGTGTCCTTTTGAGTTTCCATCGGACGCTGGCTTGCCTTTCTAGAATTTAGCCTTTGTTTTATGTGTTGTTGTTTGAGTTTTTAGAGAAAACGATTTAACGAAGGAGGAATCGGCTGATCGGACGAAATTTTTTCAAAATTATTAGTGGCACAAAATTTTAGTCACCTCAAAATTCTTTAATCACTTTTTTCCGAACCTTAAACCAAGTTTTTGGTCTGACAATATTTCATTCGGACCGACATATTATTCGGACAAAGATACGGTATATTCAAATCACATTTTTGTTATAATACCGAAATTTATTAGACCACATTTCTTTAAACTTTCTTTTCACTTTGAAAAATTCTTATATCTCCTTTCTTCAAACCTAATTAAACATGGACCTGTTTTGAATGCAATAAACTACCATTCCCTAGAATTTCAAAAAGCTTATTCTTAAAATTCTTTCCTTTTTCAGGTTTAAAATTGGAACTATCAAGTGTGAAAGCTCACGAAAATATTTTGGCTCTAAAAAGTCGATTGGAACTAGAAGGTACGATATATGTATGTTTTGTTGGTATATAAGGTTTTTGCCGACCAAATTTATCAGGGAATGCTGAATCAGTGCATTGCGGGGACATATCTTACAACTTAAATCCTCGCGAAATTTTATTTTTCAATTCGCGAAAAAATATTTCCGCGAAAATTAATCCCATTAAGGTATAATACTTTGACTCGTAATAATATGAATCTTGAAAGATTATGCAAATGCCGGTCATAAGGTTGTAGATTTTTTTAAATTAGCAGAAAATCGCCAAAAACACAGTATAATCTCGCTCAATGCTTTTGAAAGTGGTCTGTTGGCATATGGTAGCAATAGCTGACCTTGTTTACATCAACTTTGATGACCTTTAGACCGTGATTGTGTCATGAATTTTTTTGAACTATTAATTTCGTATTTTCCGCAGGTAAAAACAATAGAATCCACGACCTTGAGCAACAAAATGGAACGTTGAAGGAAGAAATCCAAGACATAACAAACGCTCCTAACACTAACGAAGCTCAACAGGAATTACTAATTAAGGTTTGTTACTCTGAATTACCTTACCGGACAAAAGAATATCGGACAAATTTTTTTGGAAGTGACGAAAATTTTGTCCGACGAATAATCTAGTCCCACGAAAAATTAGTCCGACATTGTTTTATTCGATACGGTAATCTTTATCTTTCAAACTCCTATGTATTGAAAAATCATGTAGTTTGAAAAAACTTTGCGAATTACATAAGTTTGACTGAATCGTTTTTTTTTTAAGGAACTGGGCCGAGCGCGAAAATGGATCGATAATTTAGAAGAAGAAAACCGTGCGGTCGAAGAGAGAAAGAAACTGGCGGAAGATCTACAGAAAAATGATAAAGAATTGATTGATATACTGCGGAACCAGTGCGGCTCGCTGGAAGAGGTTCGTTTTTTTTGTTTTTCTTGATCGATCTGCCATATTGTCCTCAATTTCTATATTAGATTTTCGTGTCTAGATAGTATTAAACCTTCCCGTACCGATGTCAAGTATACCGTCGAAGCTCTATAGCGGACACCATCGGGGTGTCGACTTGGTGTCCGCAAATTTGAACTGTCTTTCTTTTGGAACGTTTTGTAATATAAGCTCTGGGGGGGGGATCTGTCCGCTAATCAGAGCTGTCCGCCTTTTAGGGTGTCCGCTAATTGGAGCTTTTGTCATTGCCAAAAACCTTAGTGGTAAATACAGTAGGTATTAGTACGCCTAATACGGGTTTTAGTTTTAAAATGTTTTCATTAGTTGGACAAAATTCTAATAAAAGTTTCTGAGCAGATATAGAGCCGGACAAATTATGGTCACTTTCAAAAGATTTCGCTTTTGTCGGACTGATTTTTTTCTCGATAAGATATATCAGTTTTTAAATCTATTTCTCTCATTTTCATGTTTCTAGGATTTGACAACAGAACAAGACCGAAACAGTCAATTGGAAGATAAACTAAGGCTTCTCGATATGATGCGCTCCGATTTCCTCAAAGAGCAGGAGAAACACGCCAAGACTACCAAAGAGTTGGAATCCATGCGACAGAAGATAAAACGCCGGGACCGACACATCGAGGACTTGGAAGATGACAACGTGAAGCTTCAACAGCTGAAACAAGAACTCGAATCCAACATGGCGAAAAGAGAATTCAAAATCAAGAAAGTGGAAAAGAAAGTATCAGATCTTCAACACGAGGTATATAAAACAACGTTATCATATAACATTATTATTTCAACGTCCAAATAACATTCTAACGTTTTTACGTTACAACGTAGTTTGGACGTTAGAACAACGTTCCGTGCCTGCTGAAAAGGGTGACCTCAGGTTGAAGAAAGTGGGAAAGAAAGTCTACCACCGTATTTATGTGGATGAGTAGAATGGGCTTATAAAGAAATAATCTGTCCCCTAAACCCTCTCGAGGATGTCGACTGTTGTTAATACCAACCCTTGGATATCCGTGCCGAAAATTTCAAACCCCCAAGCATATCCAATCATATTGAAAACTTCGAACCCTCCCCCTGAATATCGTTTGTATTAAAGTTCTTACCCCTCTGGATATCCTAGGATATAAAAGATTTCAAACCCCCTGTTTAGCTTATATCCCCAACAGTGGGAGTATGGGTCTTTTCTGGAAAAGGGTCGCACATATGTATCATACCCACTTAAATAACGACTTTGGAAACAACCGAACAATCCTTTTTGATTGCAACCGAATTCCCTATCAGTGTTTTCTCAACCTCGTTCCAATTTGATTTACTTTAAATTGAAGAAACCTTTAGGAGTGCACACTTCAAAGCTAACGAAAATTTCCTTCTTTCTCTGGCTTAAACCTTTACAGTGTACACAGATAACCAGATAACCAAGTAACCAGTCTCTTATTCTCCGTTAAGTTAATTCCATCTTTGTGGAGGAGGACGTCCACACAGCCGAGCCCACTCAATCCGAATTTTTCCAAAATTTGGAAAATTTCATGTAAATCACGGAAATTGGGGAAAATTTTGCAACATCTTACGCAATCACGCAGACCACTGGGGGCCTCTCCGCATGTTTCTTTTCTATTTTTTGTATTTTTTTCTTGTCTACAGGTCATACACTGTAATAAACAAATCGCTGACCTGACGGGCGAAAACAAGACATTGGAGCAGGTGAAACGGTTGACGGACCTTAAACTGAAAGACATGTCAAGTATTGCTGCACAGACCAGTAACGGCGGCTCGAACGGGCCGACTGAGGTCGCTACGAACGAACAATTCTTCATAAACACTCTGGAAGACCGATTAAAACATCGGGAATCACGGCTCAAAGAATTGGAACTCGAAAACGATAATTATTTGAAGGAAATCAAGGGCGTGTACGATAATTTACTTGATGTCGAACGGCAGAGGGAGGAGTGCAAAGAACAGCTTAAAGAAAACGAAATACGTTTATCGAAGCTTCGCAAGGAGAATAAAAACGGCGAAAAGAAAATCGAACTTTTACATCGCAAATTACAGAAAAGCGAAAAGGAGAAACGAAGAGCCGTCAACAAACAGACGCAAGCTGAAATGAAGTTATCGCAATATCAACAAGAACAGGAGTCCACTGCACTGGTACTTAATGCCGCGCGACTCGAGTGTGCCTCTGATCAACAGGCCACCTATGATTCCAGTGACGACTGCGATTCGAGGATTTTGAAATTGAAACTACAATCAACCGAGGCTAGATTGTCAATGATAGAAGTGAATAAAGGCTATTTGGAATCCAAAGTTTATACGCTGGAAAGAAAGGTTATTTATTTTTTGTTGTTTTTATACCATTGAAAAGCACTGGAAATGAAAACAAAAACAGAAAATTTGAAACAAATTTTCAGCCGAGTTACCGTTTGATTAAGGGAAATCAATCAATGCTTCCAAAATTCATTCTTTGGGATGTGATCACATGTTGCAGAAAACTGACCATTCATGATGATATTCATTTCATTACGTCATTTTTCCTAACGGAAACACCCAAAGAAGAGGGCAAATTCCTGGATTTTTTTGCAAAAATAGAGGGCAAACTCTGGGTTTTTCGGCTGTCTCCGTAAGGAAAAGTGACGTAATGCTAACTTACGCATATCATGAATTACATAATCTTTTCAACATCCCAAAAGACCACGGCGTTCTAAATCTACAGGCCTAGCAAACGGTGGCCTAGAATTCCCGAGTTGTGCTAATAATTAACGATTTGTGACGTCATTCGCAAGTCTCGTGACTTTGTGCCTTATTTGTAATTTCTTAACTCGGTTATTTTAATAACTGGGGAAAAAATAACTCGGGAATTCTAGGCATTGCATTGACATTGCATTGACATCCGAGTTATTGGCTTGATTGAGAACGCCATGCAACAGACCGGATGTTTGCCACTAGGATTATTGTTAGAAATTCAGAACTAGTGGTAAACACCTGGTTTTGTAGGATGTGTCTATACACCTTCTTAAAAAACAAAACAATGTCGGACTAATTTTTCGTCGGACTAAATTATCCTTCGGACATAATTTTCGTCACACACAAATATTTCAGTCACTTTTGTCCAAAAAACGCAAATTTTAGCAAAAATATTTTTTGGACTTTTTTTTCGTCGGACAAAGTTTTCGTCACCTCCAAAAGATTTTGTCACTTTTGTCCGATAAGGTAAAAGATTACGTAATGGATATCATGAATATAAAGTAATACATAATTGAGTTTCTTAAGCTACATAACTTAATTTCTATGGATGGAAACAATCTCCAAGAAACCAGGCGATGATTGCCTTCTTCTTTGACGCGTCATAAACAAAAAAAGAGGCAGAGGGCTAACACCGGACCTTTTTGGGTTGACTTAAAGGTTTAATCCCTGGGAATCCTTGCGCACTTTAATGTCATAAAATCTTTCCATCTCTTTCTTTTGTGTGCGTCTCTCCTGCAAGCAGTGAGAGGCCAGTGTTTTCCCTTTGGTTTTAACGTCAAAACAACGTCGTTCTAACGTCGTTCTAACGTCAGAACGTTATTTGGACGTTGAAAAACCTTTGTTTTCCTGCTGAGTCAGGAACAACCCGAATATGCATAATCTATTTTTTCTTTGTTGTCTTTAGCTCATGGATAAAGAGCAAGAGATTCTACGTTTGAACGATTCCATGGAACGCGATTCTGGCGCTCCGTCGCAAGACTATGACAGGTTCGACGCTTTGGAACGCGAGAACATCATGTTGCAGACTAAGTTGGACGAACTTTCGTTAGAGAACGCGGAACAAAAAGACATGGTAAATAAACTGAAAGAAGGGAACACGCACCTTGAGAAAACTATACAGAACTTGAATACTAAGCTAGAGTCGTGTACCTACAGGCTAAAAGAACTGGAAGAGGCTAATCATAAGTTAGGGCGAGAGGCTTTGAAACGAAACGAGTCGATTAATTACGCCCACGACGAGGTGACTTCGAGCTTGAACGAGATGAAGGAACATAACAAAACGCTACAGGTGAGCTTTTTCGGTGTATTTTTAGGAACAGAATACAGAAAACAAACATTATTGTACTCTTTTTAAGGGTTTTCGCCTAAAATGTCGCCAAATTTTCTATAACCAAGCCATGCCATGCCCCCCTTTAGAATTTCAGAATTTTAGATGGGGGATAAAGGTTATAGTGGGGGCTTATTCAATTAGGTGGGATTTGGAGCGTTTCACACATTTTCTATCGATTCATTATTTTGCAAAAAAGTTTCCCATCAATTATCTCTGACTTTGTTCGTACAGGGTAAACCTCTCTAAAAAAGCAAAAATCTCTATACAACGAACTGATGTTCATTTCAATCTTTATGAAGCGGGCACCTCTATAAAACGGACAGTTTTTTTTGCACCAATTGTGTCTGCTTTAGAAGAGATTCAACTGTATTAATATCTTTTTGTTTTAAAAAGAAATCCTCAGGGAATTCTATACAAAGCCATATAATGTCATTGTATAAATATTTTCAGGATAAATTGAAACGATTTGAGAACGTAGAAGAATTGGTCGAACAATTAGAACATCAAGTCAAAATGGAACAATCGTACGTTCAATGGTATTTCGACGAGAACGAAAAACTCAAAATACAAACGGCCAAAATGGCGGACACTATTCGGACGCTCGAGCGTTCGAAATTCGAATTCGAACAAAGCGTGCGCGAGTTGTCCGATACAAACAAAGACTTAAATAACGATGTCAAACGCTTAGAACAGAAGTTGGAAATATATACTGAGCTTTTTGATAAGGATTCAAATTTCCATACGTCGCTCAAAAGGCGTTCTTACCAGGGCGACCACCAAGAACAGGCGGACGAGAAACTGATCGAAAACGCCCTGGCGCCCTTGATGGAAGAGATCAAAGAAAAAGACTCGCAGATACGAAATCTGCAAAAACTCGTTGAGGAAAAAGACGTTATTGTGAGTTCTTTGAATAAGGAAATCGATACCCTGGAAAATAATTTGGCTTCCATGGTAATGGATAAGATACGTAGCATGCACATCACGGACGACGCTGAAAAGGTGCGGCAACAAACGGCCGAGAACGGCGGCTTTTTTGCGTCGCGAAGCGGACTCTTCTCTAACGATTCTTTGAAAGAGTTAAAACAATCAAATAAATTCCCTCTTCACAACGAAGGAGAAGAGATTTCGAACCAACTCTCCGACGGAGAACACGATAAAAACAATAAAGACCAAAATACACTTCACCGGCTCTCCTGCGTCGATAATAATCATAAAATCAGGATCGGAGAGCCTTGCACGCTACTATTACCAACGACTGATATTACTGCTCAGCATGACCAAGTCAAGGGACCTCAAGGCTCACCAACGCCGATTTATCAAACACCGACGTCATCGGGCCCTCACTCCCCGACGAAGGAAACATATTTAGCTTTAACATCGAAAACAGTCAATAGTCCCAATGAGGTAGGTTTCGAGAGACTTAAAAAAAGCATTTTCTTTTAATCGAGATGGTGTCAAGGAAAGGATCTTCCATCCAAATAAAATAACGTAATACACCTCGTGACCAAAACTGCTGACCGAAGAAACCCTTCAGATGTTCTAAACCTTTCTAAAATTAAGCCTTTAAAATTTTCTTTACTATATTCAGAAATAGCCGTGTCAGCAGTTTCCAAACAGATCTCCTAAACATATTTTCCTCGTATGTTCTACGGTTTTGGATTTAGAGCCTTTTGTTCGATATTGTTTATTCTTTTCCATTACGTAATCTTTTCTACGGAAACGTTTTAAAAATCCAGACTTTGCCGCTACTTTTATATTACTACTACCTGCTTTTTTTAATGTCTTCGTATAAAACATTACGTCATCGATATCATGAATAATGTAATGAGTTAAATGCCATCAGAATAGATAAAAGTTTTACGACGAGAGTTTTTCATATGTTTGAACGGAAATATGAGAGATTTCACGAAATGTTGTTTTGACGTCCAAACAACGTTTTTTGGTGACGTCAGAACGTTGTTATGTTAGGACATTGAAACAATGTGGGAATACAGTCGAAGCTCCAATTAGCGGACACCCCAAAAGGCGGACAGCTCCAATTAGCGGACACCAAGTCGAATTTCCGATGGTGTCCACTAATTAGAGCTTCGACTGTAACATTGTGTGTCTGCTGAGAGAAACCTGTATTTTCATTCTTCTATGATTTTTCATATTTTAACAGGATTCCACGGATCATTACGAACAGTTATATTCAACAACATCCAATAGCAATCCAACTAGCCCGCGTTCTTCACGGTCTAGCTCCAACATTTACCAAACAATCGAATCCGCCATCTTGGATCAGTACCGTGACGACGATCAACATTCTAACCTGAAATCAAACATCCCTCCTCTCGATAGTCGGCACGGCGAAAGCCCTCCGTACACCTCGTACATTGAATCAGCGGCCGCGGGTCTAGGCTTAAACCGTAAGGACGTGGACCGAAAAAGTGTATCTAACATGGCTGAAAATAAAGCCTTGGTGGATGACATGTATGACCAGTTAGCCTTACTGGAGGATTTGGTCGCAAAGAAAAACATTCCTCTTCCACTGAGTCCTACAGCAGTCACCTCAACCAAACACTCTGACGTCAAGCCATTCAAAGTCTCCACGACGGAGAGCGACGTCTCGAATGACGATTCCTCGCAGCCTGCATCACCCAACAAGGAGAGCGGCTACAGCACTTCTTCGCACATTCGTATTCCCAAGATGAACAAACGACAATCAAGCCGAGAATCGAATCTCGGGCTGCCGTCGAATACAATGTTACTTTGCCGAACACCGTCCACTAGTAGCTCACACTCCCAGGATAGCACCTGTATTGATCTTTCCGGGTTGGATGATTTATTAGCTGAAGTTGACAGTCATCACAAAGGAGGCTCGCACGAGAAATATGCCAGTGTTGTACAGGTGAGTTTTACTTCTTCAATAAATTTTGACGGAGAGTGGAGACTACCATATAAGGAATATGAGCAAATAAAGTAACGCTCTCCATACCATACAGAAAATACTCAGTTTTATTTCTTCATTCAGATTTCTCAGCAGAGGCGGAAACAAAATGCACTTAAGTTTTTATGTCATGGGGCAGTATTTCTACGTACTCCCTTCGGACCTTGAGGACCCTTTGGCGGGACCCCTGATGCCGAGGGTGGATCTTTTTATGCCTTCCTTGTGAAAAAAATAAATAAATTATAACTTCTTTCTTGTTTTTTCATATTTTAGGAGAGCAAACGACGTTCGGTATCAGGGTTAGAACACAAACCAGTGCTATCAAAAACTATGCCAGTACCTTCCATACGAACGACCAGGAGGCGCATCATCAAAGTCAGCGGGTTGAATCGAACCGGATCATTCGATAGCACTCGAGTTAAACCGTAAGCTAATCAATCAAGCATTTTATATTGATTGTTTGCTCTCTAATAAAGATTTGACTTTTCGATTAGTTTCGATTTGATTATAGCTCAAAGTTTTGTTTCCAGTGAATGAAGTTTGACTTATCGTTTAATCCCATAAAGTCTATTTAGTGTTGATAACCCTC
The DNA here is from genome assembly GCA_032270745.1 of Tiaropsis multicirrata. Lineage (NCBI taxonomy): Eukaryota > Metazoa > Cnidaria > Hydrozoa > Leptothecata > Tiaropsidae > Tiaropsis > Tiaropsis multicirrata. Next base: position 2,941 of record JAUJPO010009125.1, on the reverse strand, counting down.
AGAAAAAGCTTTTTGGAAGTGCCTAGTGTTTTTAGACCAATAAGAAGACGATACAGCCAGTCAGTGGTTTAACCATCGTCGTTGGTTCCCAATACCATCGTCAGACCCGTCACTGAGGATGGTATTTTTACCGAAAAGCTTAAGCTAAAACAAATAACAATTTTTTTTCTTTTTCTTATTTCATTTAATGGTGATTAGTTATTAGTGAATAAGTTTTTATTGTTATTATTATTAATAATTCTCTTCTTATTTTGCAGGAAAATCTTATCCTCCAACACCATCATTTCACACAGTTCATCTAGCCTGCCATCCACAACCAAACATCGTAACGTCAATGTCGAAATTCCGGCTAGTCGTCTCCTTGACAACAACACGTCAACATCATCCTTAGCAACCTCATCCTCTTCGAGTGTTTCGAGGTGATTTTTTAATTCTACTTTTTTTATAGTCTTTTATTACGGTATATTTGCTGCATGCCGTGAAAACCTCTCAATAGCTTGGAAACTTGTTGAACTCTTTCTGTTTTTAAATTTGCAAGAAATCTTCTTAGCTAACTTGACTTCATAACTTTTGTTTTCCACAGCGTCATTTATGTTCCGGATAAAGACGGCAATGTTTCAATTCCACCGACGACAACGACTGGTTCCTCCACACTTTCCCTGCATCAAGATAAAGTACAGACCAAGACCCAAACAGCTGGCGCTACTGCTCCAACTTCGGCCGCCAGTAATCCGACATCGCCGACGTTACCGACTGCGACTGCGACGGGAAATCCGCCTTTTCGTCGACCGTCACTTAAACAATGTCGTTATTTGACTTCTTCCAATTCAAATATTGGCTCGTAAGTCACAATGTACTACGGTAAATCGAACTGCGATTTGGGGACGCCAATATCAGAAATGTTGTCCAAAAATTGGAAATTTTAAGGGGTTAAAGAGGAAATTTTTAAGGTTGAAGGCAAGGGGTATGCTTTTTTATACCTGGCAATATATACAAGGAATAGACCGCGATTCCCAATAAGACAAATGACTAATTTTCCACGTTTATTCAACGTCCAAATAATAACGTTCTGACGTTAGAAAAATGATGTTTCGACGTTAAAAACAACGATTTGTGTCTGCTTGGAAGACGGCCCTTATTTCTTAGGCTTTCGTATGGCTTTCAACTAGACTCTAAACCATTTTTTTTTTTTTTGAATGGGAATTTTTATATGGGTCTTTTCTACCTTACTGGACAAAACAATGTCAGACTAAATTATTCGTCAGACATAATTTTTGTCACCTACAAATGTTTTCGTCACTTTTGTCCAACAAAACGCAAATTTTAGCCAAAAAAACTTTTTAGTTTTTGACTTTTTTTTCGTCGGACAAAATGTTCGTCACCTCAAAAAAAATTCGTCACTTTTGTCGGCCATTTTTTTGTCCGGCAAGGTAATTATTATTTGCACCGGGCTTGCACAGTATAGAAATACATTTTAACTACCCAGCGAACAAATAACGTCTATTCAACAACGTACAGATAATGTTTTGGTGTTATAGAAACGTTGTTTCGACATGTTGAACAACATTCCGTGCCTCCTATATGGTAGCTTGTACCGTGTGTTATCAAGAAGTTCTGGTCACTTTTCATACAATTTAACAAGTCGCTTTTTGTTACAAAAACACATGAAACAAAAAAATTACAGTTAAATATACTGGCTTTTAACCCAGCAGGCACATAACGTTATTTTCCAGGATTGTTTCAACGTCCATTATAATTTTCTGACGGTTCGCCTATTGGGAAGAGTTCGAGTACTTTTACTGTGGTAAACAAAATGATTTCAAAGTCGTAGGGCTTAGAATAACGTATCCATTAGAAGCTATTCGTTGCCACGGAAAGTCGCATGTGATATAATTTTCAACCAATCAGATTTAATTATTGCGAGGGGAAAACAAACACTATGGTTTAGCTCGCTTAAAGATTTTGTTTACTGATTGGATATAATTAATCTTTAGTAAGTGTTCTGTTTCCCCCAATAGTGACGTCATGCCGTGTCAAAGAATTCCAAAATGGGGACACCGTAAGGTTCATTTTTTAATCTCCTATGAATTTTTTTTTTTAAATACGATCTTTTTGCAGCATTTTCATAGATTAGATATATAGTGTTATTTACGTGTATATTACGCAGTAGAAGTTTTTTTTTCATCGCTTTATTTTTTGTATAAATTTTTCTTTAAAGATTCAAATTTATTTTTCATATACACCTTTTTTAAATTTCATTCACTAAACGGGAAAGGAGAAATTTTCGGCTTTCAAATATTTTAGAGTTTTTCTAAGGAGAAAACGTCAAGGTTTTCTCAGAATTTGAAAAACAAATTAAGATTGCAAAGATTGAAGCATGCATCCCCTCTTTTCTTTTTCTTCCATTTGTGCGAATGTGTGAGAATGTCTCTGTGATTTATGTTACACATTAGACCAAAGCAGTAAAATACATTTTTATAGATTTTATAAAAAGTTTATCATATTTTGTAAACACATTTTACAAAATTTTTATATATTTTTTTCTCGAATTTTCAATATTTTTTTTGTTTTTTTTTGTAAAAAAGTAAAATAAAGAATAGAAAAAGATATTGCAGTAAAACTGAAGTTTTGTCGTGTATGGGTTTGTTAACCGGGGTATATCGCGGTCGATTGCCTTTTAAGGGCTCTGACCATAGTGAAAAATCGGTTTTGGAGTTTGAAGATAAAACTTTTGTTTTCACCTTCTTGACACTTATAGGAACAGACTGCTTTTGAAAAGTAATTTTTATTCGTCGGATCTTTTCTAAAGTACTCACAAATAGTTGTGTTATTTAGAAATTTTTCTTGTACAATGTGTGCAAAGTTATGACTGAAAATTATGAGTGAAAAACTGATGAAAAACTACTATTTTCAAGATTTTGAGACAAAGAAGCTGTTACAA
>JAUJPO010009014.1:0-10697 GCA_032270745.1 Tiaropsis multicirrata | reverse complement strand
ACGTTTATTCAACGCCTTTACAACGTTTTTTCAACGCCTTTACAACGTTTTTTCAACGCCTTTACAACGTTCTTTCAACGCCTTTACAACGTTTATTCAACGCCTTTACAACGTTTTTTCAACGCCTTTACAACGTTTAAAAGACGTTTAAACAACATTGAAAAGACATTTTCTTAAAAGGCGTAAATCGGTGGCCGAAGTGGTAGGGCATTTGTTTCCCGATCGGAAGGTTGTGGGTTTGGGCCCCACCAAAATCGACCACCGTAGCAAGGTGACCTCTCACTTCGCTAATACACGGGTTTCCTATTAGCAGAATCGTGGAAAAAAAGTCACGGAAATTGCATGTAAATAAACTCTGATTGGCTGAGACGTACACACGTAATTATATCATTGCGTAATACTCTCGACATTTTAAAAATAATATAATCACGTGTGCATGTCTCAGCCAATTTCAAACATGCAATTTTCGTGACTTTTTTATATGACTCTGCTAATAGGAGACCCGTGTATTACCCCAGGTGACGGTCCGGGTCACATAATAACCAATTTTTGAGAATGAAGAATTCAGATACTAAACATAAAATTTCTGTAAAAAGAATAACAAGTGATACTTTGATGGACCTACCTGATAATCAAATGAAATTAACCCTTAAGGCCATGAGAATGAACGAACGAACGAATGAATGAACACAGCTCAATTTATAGGCCAAATACAGCCATTCTCCGATATTCAACATTCTCAAAAATCGGGCTCTGTCACATTCGATGGTTATACCCATCTGTGTGCAAAAAATCAGAAAAAACTGATGAACCAATCTCGAGAAAAGCTAATAATGAACAAACAGACGGACAGTTCAGAGGTCAATTTATAGGACCTCCAGGTAGGTCCAAAAATAAAGAATATTAAAATACCTCCATTTCTAGCTTATCCGCATTGACTTTCTTTCCTCTGGATAAAAGTTTTCGACTTTCTCTCAATCGTTGAGCGCTGGGTTTCAAATACGGCAACGCCACATGGAATAAATTCAATAGCATTTCTGAACATAGATTTCGTTCTTCATCTTTCATTTCACTTGTGAAAAAAAAAATCCAAAATCTTAATAAGGATACAGTACGGTATACGGTCAAATAAAAGTTTTTTTAAACAGCAGAAAATCAGCAAAACCACATTATAACTGCCTCATAACCCCATAATGGTAGCAATAACTGACCTTATTTACATAAACTAAAAGTCTATAGACCATTGTATTGGAGTAATGTTGAATTGACAGATCCTGCAATAAATTTGTCTGTACATAGACACATATCTAAGATTCATTAACGTAGAGTATACGTTCCTATTCATTTCTAGTTTTAGATTTTTCAAATTAAGCGTAACCAAGCATGGCGAAGGGAGGGTGGAAGCTTTGCAGGGAATTGAGGCGGCAGCAGAAAATAGATTGTGCTGGAATTCATAACTTTTTCATATACCTTTTGCAAATCAGATTGTAAACTCTCCAAACTTGTTCCATTGTGACATCATAGATATCGATAGTAGCATCCTAACATGAAAAAAATATAACATGGAATCATAAAAACTTTATGTTATGAATTCATCGTCGTTTTAAAAGGCCTGTCTCCATTCATCGAGCCACCAATGGCTCCCCTTATTACGTCATTATAAAATGAAGTAATACTCCGATGACGTAACCTAAGGAATTTCCAAAAAAAAAGATGAGCCATCCGACTATAGGCTTTGTTTGTGTCTTGTTTCTAGATAGGACATCAAGGGAGCGAGCATGTCGAGAAACTTAGGACGGTGGCCCCTGAAAACTTGGTGCCAAACTTTCCGTGGGTCAATTCAAAAGAGTACAACATTATACACATAGTGAGAGGGACTTTCGAAACACTCTTATTTAGACTAGAACATTTGAAAAATTTCATTGTGATGTCATTTTGTTGAATTTAAAGAGCGTACAAATTACTTGAAGCATTGACAGTCTTTATTTGATTTTTTCGGACGCACCCGGAGTATGTATAAGATTCAAACTTACCGGTATTCATGATATGCATTACGTCATTTTCTTAGCGGAAACACCCAAAATAAGGGGCAAATTCCAGTTTTTTTTTTTGCGAAAATAAGAGGGCAAATCTTGAATATTTCGGTGGTTTGCGTTAGGAAAAATGACGTAATGCCAACTTAAGCATATCATATGTATAACTATACCTTTTCCGTGGATATCATATCTTTAGCTGATTGGAATTTCAAATTGACCTGTTAAAAAAAAAGACATGAAAATATAAATAACATGTTGGTGTTTGGCATCAAAAGGTCTTGAACGATGTGAATGATTTATTGTCGATAATTTCCTGTAAAAAATATCTGCAGGAAAAGTGCTCAGCCCGACAGGCACGGAACATCATTCTAACGTCAGAACGGTATCGGGACATTGAAACAATGTTGAAATAACGTTGTGTGTCAGCTGGCAGTGCTCACAATAAGAACATCTATGACATTCCGAAATTTGACTTCAGTAAAAAATATTAGTAATTTTTCATAGATTGGTATCGAATAGAAATGATATGGAGGTTAAGGACTTGCCAATTTAAGACCACTCAAGTTTTCCGCAGTAAAGCCTCTTAAACGAGTTTGGTGAACAAAGCATGGAGACAAAGATTTGTCTCTTTTATTCAAGCAATTTTTAGGGAATTTCGTACTAAAAAACGACGTGGTCTCAAATTGGAAGATTAAAAATAGTAGGAGAACATCAAACGGCATATTTGGACATGACTTGCAGGAAGAAACTTCAAACATCTGATGAACACAGTTTGAATTTTCCGTTGTAAAGTCTCTTAAACGAGTTTGGAGAACGAAGCAAAAGTTTGTCTCTATTATTCAAGCGATTTTTAGAGACTTTTGAACTAAAGAACACTCACCGCATCTTTGGACATGACTTGCAAGAACTTCAAACATCTGATGAACACAACAGATCCAGGTAATATAGCTTCTTCATCGTCTGGTAGGCTTTGATTGTAAATGTCCTTGTAAATGTAAGAGAATAAACAAAGAAATTTACATACGCGCACAAAACATACCCTTTTGATGAATAATTGCTGTGAAAATATATAGCACTGATTGCTTGAAAAATAAAAAAATGTTGACATTTTAAAAAATGATACTGCTTTGAAAGTGACTAAAATTTAGTCCGACTAAAAACTTGGTTTTAGTTTTTTAGTTTTTTTTCTTAACTGCTTAGTCGAATAAACGTTACCAAAATATTTGTCCGATACGATATTTCTTATCATCGGGATGTTTACATATCAATTTCAAAGGAACTGATTGTACCAACCGATAACGTCACTTGGCCTGGACAAATTGACTTACCAGATAACCGCTTTGGATAACCATGTCCTCATTTTGTTCATAGCCAATCAAATTGATCCCAATAATCCCTAATCTTTCCGCATTCTCTTGTCGCGAACCCAGAAACTTGATGACTACACACTAGATTAGAGGAACGTATGAGAGAGCGATTGAATACAAGAGCGAATGAATGAACGAGTCTCCCATGCGATGTCACGTGTAAAAACAAAGAAAAACTAAGTATAATCGATTGTAACGCTCTCTAATTCGAATTCCGAAGAATGAAATCTGTAACGAATGAGAGAGAGGGAATCGAACAAGAGATAGAATCGAACTAGAGATAGAATCGAATTAGATAGAATCGAATTAGATAGAAAATCGAATTAGAGAGAAAATCTAATTAGAAAGAGAATCGAATTAAAGAGAAAATCGAATTAGAGAGAGTGCCGATTAAAAAAGTGATTCAAATTACAAAGTAAGAAAATCGAAAAAGAGAGCTTGTACGTCGGCCTGTACATAGATTTCTGTTTACAATTTTTGTTTCGAAAAATTATGTACAGGCCGCCACAGGCGCGTCTAACGTCCTAAATAGCTTCTTGTGTAACCTTGCTAATAACCACAGCAAAACTTACACTTCCCGTCTTCAATCGGTCCATAACAATATCAACATCCGCCCTAAAAATTTACAGAGAGTCAGAGATTTATTTCTTAGTAGTTACTTAGAAGTTACTTTAAAAAGTGTTCCTAGTTTAGCAGAGTTTACGAAGAGAGGGAGGCCTTTCAAGATTCTTCTTGGTCAGGTCACACAGAGAATCTAAATAATTTCCATAGATGAATTTTTGCAATCTTGCCCTAAAAGGCAAGGACTAGAATTTCGATAGAGGGCCGTCTATTTAGGAAAAAAGGAGCATCAATTCTGGCGGTTAATGTTTGGCAAAAATAGTGTATAAGATTTTGATGAAATCCAAGGGGGTCTGGGGGCTAGTTTATTTTAATCTAGCCTTTTTGCCTATACTCTCTGCTCCCAGTTCTCTTTTCATGGACAGTTTCCTATCTCTGTTCAGCCTAGGAATAGGGTTGAGTAAATTTTATATATTATTATATAGCGGAGCGGTGGCTGGAATGGTAGGGCGCTGGTTTCAAAATCGGAAGGTTGTAGGTTCGGGCCCCATCCAAATTGACCACCATAGCGAGGTCACCTCTCGCGTCGCTAATTACCCAAAGTGACGGTCCTGGGACATAATAACCAATCCTTGAGAATGGAAGTGAATTTGGACAATGGAACTACTTACCAGTCTTTATCGACGTTAAAAAACGCAACGGGATCATAAACGCTCAATTCTGATTTCGGTCTGTAAAATAAAAGTTAAAAAAATGATTTGAAAATGTTTAATACATCTTCTAAAAAGGGAAAAAAACACGATTGAAGCTTTAGTTATGGGAGTCACATTAATCGTAGAAAGGATGGCCTGTGCACTTAATCTCCCAACGCACTTAAGTTGCCAAATGATTGAAAATGTTTAATACATCTTCTAAAAAGGGAAAAAAACACGATTGAAGCTTTAGTTATGGGAGTCACATAAATCGTAGAAAGGATGGCCTGTGCACTTAATCTCCCAACGCACTTAAGTTGCCAAATGATTTGAAAATGTTTAATACATCTTCTAAAAAAGGAGGAACACGATTGAAGCTTTAGTTATGGGAGTCATATAAATCGTAGAAAGGATGGCACGGCCTGCATACAGTATGTATGTTGCCAAAAGTCAAATGGTTTAGGTCACAAGTGAAGGTTCTAAGGGATTGGGTATGCCAGGCTTTCAATATAATTTGTTAACCGATCACATTTACGCAAGCGGTTTACTGACTTTTTACGCAATGCAATTGGTTCTTTTTTCACATAACGACGGGCCTACACAGACCAGAGTTGCCCGTCGTTGTGAAAATACAAGCTCGGTCGTTACTTTAATCTCGGGCAACATTTCTCAGTAAAGCCATCACTAGTCGTTTAGTATTATATTAATACAGTTTCGTCAAATCGAACATCGTGAAATTGAAAACGTCGTAGCGGGAGAATTTATGACGTAATCTTTTACACAGAAAAGTCTTAAAAACATCAGGTGTTTGCCACACTAGAGTTTTAAATTTGAGCAAACTATGAACAGGTGCCAAACAACTAGCTGGGGGTGTTTCATTTAAGAAAAGATTACGTAATTGATATATAGCATAGAAGAAATGCACTACTGACTTCTCTTTCATTTTCTTGTAGTCATCTTCAGTCCACGCGTCATATTCTTCCAAAGGTTGGAACATTGTGCCGCCATCTTCGTCTTTGCTGTAGAAAAGAAAAGAGAGAAAAGAAAACTAGTAAACAGCATTGAAGTCCCAGAAAATCAATCCGCCATGAAGCCCTGAAAGGAGGCTCTTGAAGGCAGAAAACCTGGTATTGCGATTAAATCTCTCCAAGAGATTATTAGATAACTGCCCAGAGATTATTAGATGACTGTCCGATAATTGTATCTATCCATCGGCAGCATTTACATATCCATCCCGTAACAAACAGTTAAGATTCTCACGATTTTGTCAAGCACTCTTTTCCTGGACAAGAATTCAGCATTTTTAACAATAGCAAGGTTACGTTAAGCGAGATAAATCGAAGAAGGATATCGACCCGTGACCGTTGCCCCGCAAAATCTAGCCAATCAAGCGTAGTTAGAGTTATCCCGCAAATCCCGCAAAATCTAGCAAATCAAACGTAGTTAGAGTGTTCGCCTCCCGTTCGCAAGGTTGTGGGTTCAACCCCCAGCCGGATCAGACCAAAGACTTGAAAACTGGTACTCGCTGCTGTCATGCTTGGCATTCAGCATTAAGGGATTACAGCACAGCAAGGGTAAAGTGGGAAATGAGTTGCCCCCTTCGCTACCTTCGGGTAGACAGCTATCGAAAGAGAGCCTTCGGGTCGCCCTCAACTGCTGTCGCAAGCTTAAACATCCTAGATTGTGCAGGACAACGCTCACAGGTCGCTATCCGCCGTCCTCTATCGATTTATCTAATAACAATAACAATACTTACATGTTTTCAGAGTCGAATATGAACACCATGCCACCCTTAGGTGCATTCACGCCTTTTGCAAGCTGTTGAAGAAAAGAAAAAGAAAACAATATATTTATCTCGTTGCCTCCAACCATGGTCGGTAGCATTATTTGTCGAATTTAAACTTTGTACCCCCTTCCCCACTTTTAATCCCAAGCCGGGGTCCATGGAAAGAGAGAACTTCTATCAAAGGTCAACAAACAACCCACTCGGTTATAAATACGTAGGGGCCTAAAAAACGTTCAAAAGCGATCAAAGAAAAGAACAAAGTATACAAAAATCAATGTTCTATTTTTTAGTCTTCATTTTAAGTCATTTTCATGCCCAGACAAGGGGGTAGAATACGGGCAAAAGAATTGTCGAATTAGTAATGGTCTTAGAGGTAAATACCATATTTCTAAAATTGGAAATTCGTGGAAATATCATATTTTCAATATATTTCCATTTATGGAAAGTTGATATTTCCAAAGTTTGCAAATTTGGTAGAAACCATATTTCTAAAATTGGAAATTCGTGGAAATATCATATTTTCATCGTATTTCCACTATTGAAAGATGGTACTTTCAAATCGATTGGAAATTCGTAGAAATATGATATTTTCAGTATATTTCCACTATGCCCATGTTTTACAGTCGTTCTTTTATTCAATCTCGATGAATCGATAACAGAGCAATTTAGCCCTGGATTACATATAAAGAATCAAGGCTAGATACTCTAGAGTGGGTATATACTCTGTGGTTATTGTCTCTTTTGCCGATAATCTCCCGTAAAAAGTATCTGTGGAGAAGTGCATTGGTTCGCTCGGGTGGACGCGTCAAGCACTTCACCGCGTTTTTAATTTAAAAAATCTCAAACTAAAATTTTTTAGTAAAAACAGTTAATATGTAGAAACCAGGTTGACAAGAAAGAAACAAAAATGAAATAAATGATACTGTCCTGGTTTCTACAGGGGGGAATGAATTTTAAATTTTCCGTAGAATCGCGCCTGGTACATACAAAGGCTAGGCTGAGCTCGATATAAAGGTAAAATACTCAGTGCTTTTGAGCAAAGTGTTAAATTTGATATCCTAAATGGACCAACCTATCCGATGGTTAGAGCATTCAGGTATCAATCTATGTTGAAGCTACGCTATTTGGGAAAACGATTTAATTTATGAAGTTCTGCAAAAGAAATTATTACTTCATAAACGTAAACCAAGGTAATATTCATTATTCGTTATTTCAACATTTTTTCGACGTCCAAATAACGTTCCGACGTTGAAACAACGTTATTTGGACGTTAAAACAACATTCCCTGCCTGGCTGGGTTGCTATGAAAGTTCCCAAGGGAAAAAATTATAGATGTGATGTGAAAGCCAGAAAGAAAAAGTGACGTCATATGATATTGAGCAATAAACGTGCTTTAAATATAGCTGATTGGCAAAACATTAGAATAGTTTGTTTTTTTATAACAACATCGAAGAAGCCTTCTTATGTCCTTAGGTTCTTTGGTTTCAAGCTTTAAAATGTTCTTAAAATTTTCTTAATTAAGTCTTTTAATTCATGTGCAGGTACATATAATCAAAAATGAAAATTATTTCCATACTTTTGATTCTCAAAAGCCTCCAAATGTTCTTAGCATGTTCTTATTTTTTTTTACCTTTTAGGCTTATGTTCTTATATACTCTGTTCTTATAAAGAAAACCTGTACAAGGCTGAGTCTTTTAATAAGACTATCGTCGGAGTGTTGATCATGACAAGACGGTTGTGTCAACATTAACTCTACAAAAAGCATTGCTCAGATCTTTTTGAAATTTACATATGATAGTTCTAAATACAACTCAGATATCATACTAAAATTTCTTTCAAAATCTCATACTAGAAACTTTGAAATAATCAAAGTTCTTCTTGCCCCCAGCTAATGTTGTGATCTTTCTGCCTCCAAAAGTCGGGCCGTTTATTTGCTGTTGTCGAGTCTATAGTTCAAGTCAGATTTTAAAACGAATTTATTCCCACCAAATGGAACGCACGCAAATTTTTGGTAATTATTACTTTTACGACTCTTCCAACGTCATGTATATATAACTCCTTCGTACAGACAATTTTTCATTCATGTTACGTGTCATTTTTGAGAACGAAGAAAAGAAGAACATAATCGCGCTGGAACGACCCACGGTGTGGCCAGAAAACCTTTGGGTTGAACATGGTATATAAAACAATTGGTCATGAAATTACTTGTTGGCTGAGATTTTTGTTCCCCGAAAGCTGGCCTGATACCCAACTTTTAATTCAACACTAGACCTGAAAATGTTTGGGCCATACCGTGGGTCATGCACTGGATAGAATTGTTCAAATTGTATTTTCCTACCACTTTTTAAAGTAATTTCATCAATACAAAAACATTTTAGCTCAAAATTGAAGACTTTATGACGGAGAGTAGAGACAAAAACACCCGTTTTTATGGGAATTTAAAGTTGCGAGGGAGGACAAAAACTTGCCAATAATATTCCCTGAATGAAAATAGCTATGAAACGTGACATACAAATTTCATGTTTTCTGATGCATGCCCAACATTTCAATTTTATCCAATCAAAACATATAATTTCACACATTGGAGGAATCTATTTATATTCTATTTCTATTTCTATAAATTAATCCAAAGGGTGCATTTTCCCGGATATAAACTAAATATTCTAAAAACAGTGTATAAAAATAAATATCTTAAAAGCTCATGGCATTGTGTTAGTAGACTGAAAAATATTGAGAATTATGTCAAGAATGGTTGCAAAACAAAACTTGAGAATATGAAATTAGATCAGACTGATAGACTTTAATAATGGTAGTAGAATATGCTGTCAAAATGTTTGTAAGTAAAAAATTCTGCTATATGTAAACTGTATGATTAAAAAAATTTATTCAATAAATATAAAATATAAAATATAAATAAGTTTATAAACACTTAAAGAGAATGATTTAGGATTTAGATTTCAGGCTAAGAATTAGTGTAGGATTAGATCGAGCTAGGGCATAGGGTTAGGCATTAGGTGTGAAGTAAGAATTAGGACTTAGTATAGTATAGGCTTGATTAGGCTGAATAAATACATAGAAAAAATTTATAATATTCATTATTAAAAATATCTACAGATTCAGAAATCACCACATTTTGTTGGGAGCTTGTTCCTCAAAACGTGCAGTTAATATTCTTTTTATCATGTGATATTTAAAATTAAGTGGAATTGAATCTTGTGTTTACAGTAAGGTTGACTTTCCGAATTTGATGCGGCTGAGTTGTCATCGGTCATTATTCATTATTTTTCAACACACGCCTTGACTTCCCATTTATTTTATTTATGATCAGTCAGAGAATCTATCCAAAACGCGTCCTCTTAAGATTGCTAACATAAAAAAGACATATATTAAATATGAAGGAGAAAGAAATCAGATTTATAAAACCGAGTATTATATAAAGCGAATTTTAAATTAAAAAGGTTTTAACTTAGTAAACAAAGAACTAAATTTAAAAAGTTATACCTCAAAATTTAAGTTAGTCACCCAGTATATGATATGGCTGAGGCGTCATGCAGTGGTTATCAACCTTCATTCCTGTACGGGAAACCAAGGTTAGATTACCGCTTGCGGCTGTTCACTTGGCAAGTGAACCCATGTCATGTGAGGGGAATTAGGTAGTCAGCCCAATGTTGCTGACGGGATACTAACTTAAGAGTGTCCATGTAGTTGCAAAAATGGGCTGAAAAAGCCTCTTGGAACTGAAACCAAATAGAAATAGAAAATAGAAATAGAACGTTGACCAATGATTTTCGGCAAACATGATTGCATTATTTTCTGCTCGCCCAAAGACTATTCCATCGTGGTAAAGGAGGCTCTGTTTGATATACACTTAGTTGGGAATAACAACACATTTTCTATGTTTGGGTTTAACAGCTTTTATTGTTTCATTGATGAATGTACTGTCAGATGTATCATTAACTTTTGAAGGACTTTTGAAGGTTTTAATGGACGGTAGTTTGAAGTCGGATCAAAATTGGTAGTAGTATCTGTAGTATTGGTAGTGTATATAAGCTCGCATCAATACTTGATGTGGAGAGTAGACTTTTTCTCCTACACATGTAGTGACTTCATTGCTTCTACTTGCTCCTTGAGGATGGCTTCTTGACGTGTTCTCAACTTCAGTATAGCTACAATCTGACAATGTCTGTCTGTCTGTGTGTCTGTCTGTGTGTATGTCCCAAAAACTTTGGGGCAGCCTGGAGGGCTCAAAACTTGT
>JAUJPO010008903.1:0-20076 GCA_032270745.1 Tiaropsis multicirrata | reverse complement strand
TTATCCCCTTGAGAGATCCTAAGCCAAAAGTGAAAGTAATTTTGTTATAATAATGTTCTCACACACTTTTGTTTTTATAAAAATGTGCATAAAAAGTATATATATATATTTTGGTAAAATACACAGTGAAAAGTATGGCAGAGTAATGCAATGTATCACCTGTTGACGGTATAATACATACAGTCTTTTTTTATAAGAACAATATTGAACATAATCGACCTCAATCAAACACAATTGAACAAGAATATCAATCATTCGCATCGATTGTGTTCGATTGATTTTGATTTTTCTATATCAATTTTTTGTTCGTTGATAACATTTGTCTCATATCAGTATGCTTATATAACAGTGCTTTTGTAAAAATCAATTAAAACACTGATGTCTTAAAATATTGCACTGCTAGCTTTGATTTTTTTTCATAAAAGTTTTTAAAAAACGAAAGATTCTTTAGCCAAAAAATTGTCCTACCTTCATTTTGAAAGATATTTTCATTTAAAATAAAGAGGTAGTAAAAAACGGTTACAAACTATTTAAACAGCTAAAAAATCATGCCTTAACTTGTAGAAGAATTCAAATTACAAGACAATTGCACAAAATGAACTGAAATATTAACCAGCAAAGATCAGATTTCTGACACTTTTTTCTCCGCCATCTTGAGTAAACAAGTTTGAAAATCTGATTCAATTCGTTCCCGCTCTTGTCGGCTTCTTCCGTTTCTTTTCACACCCGGGTTTTAAGAATACAGGTATCATATGTGGCGGACCCGTGCGTTTGGTATATATGTCGAGTTATACACCACCGCACGGTCGTGCGGAGCACCGCGCAGAGAGTAGATGCATTGACTCAAGTATTTCTTCTTAAAACACAAGCATGCTATCTGTGGATAAGATTCGCATCATTCGTAATATAAGGTTGGAAGGAAGTTGTTGTGTACGTTGAGCGAGAGTAGCGAGAAAAATCGTAGGGAGGGGTATCTGACTTCGAATCGGAAACAGGGTGAAGGCAAAAACGAGAGAACACTCAAATAGGAAATCAAGTGGCGTGGTTTTACAGGACAGTATACTTGGGATACTTGAGAAGGCTTTTGATGTAGATACATCTAAGTGAACAATCAAATGTCCGCCTGCAATTGTTTGATTTGGTCCTTTATTGAGTTGGAAGCGGCAGTTGTTAGTGATCCAGAAATGGAAGGTTCTTCTCTGGAAGCGAAACAAGTAGTTTGTCTAACTTATTCTTGAAAGTTAGAACTGGGCACCCAGTCAAATCTTTGGGAAGGGAGGTGAAGAGGATCGAGTTGACAGAAAGTTGTATCCGATTGTTTGCAGGGCAGCTTGTTTTTCTGGCTTTTACAAAGGACCAGTCTGTTAAGTCTTGGTTGAGAGACTGGTAGCAATCTGTCGGTTTCATTAAAATATTCGGAACAAGATTTTCCAAGTGTAGATAATGATGTATCGTTTGCGTCTTCTTTCCATGGAGTTTATAGTTTAAAACGTTTTCAGCCGTGACCAGTATGATTTTTCACGGTGCTTGATTTTCTGGATAAAGCTCCACTGGACCAGTTTCAATATTTTGGGCTTCATATTTTTGCCAAGGATTCCAGAGTTGGGAGCAGTATTTCAGTTTTGGTAGAACAAGGGACTTCCAAAGGGTAAGCATTAGTGTGACTGCCCTTGTTTTGAATATTCTTAGAATCCATGATTGATAGTTTTCGAGGTCGAGGACGCAAGTATTGACGTGATTGTGGAATTTGAAGTCATTGAACATCACCACACCAAGGTCTTTAAACGTACTGACATTCTAAGATTGTTGTGCCTTTGCTGCGTGTTTGGGACTTTATTTCCGTATTTTTGCCATATCGCAGTAGCTCAAATTGCACGTCATTAAACTCCATGTTGTTTTCCTCAGACCACAAATAGAAAGTATTTAGGTCATCTTGTAATTTCTGTGTGTCGTCTACATTTTTGATACTTTCAATGACTCTAAATGACTCTAGTATCATCAGCAAAGCTTCTTGCAGAAGAATGATTAATCTTTTCATCAATGTCACCGATGAGTACCAGGAAAATAAGCGGGCCAATTTAATCCATTAAATGGTCGACAATAACCCTGTACCTATGGCCGGTGATGGACCCACACTCACACACGTACTCTTTCAGGTTATGTCGTGCCTTACTTATACTGGATTATTAGGGTTAGGGTTAGAGCTTTGGATGTTGTCGACTATAGCGACGGCATGATATTGCTGACTATTAAAAGACATTGCCGAACGTATATGGAAATAAATTCGCGCTTGCGCCGTACGTGTACCGTACTTTCATTTATCGCTCATTTAACGCTAACATAAGGCACATAACCATATAGTACATTCGACGCATGCGTCAAAATATTTGTGTATGTTTAAAGTGCAAATTGTGACGTTAAATTACCAACAACAACGAAAAAGTTGACGTCAAATTTAATATTCGAGTCTTGATTCTTCATGGTGTCGTTGTCTCCTTAAACCAAAATTTTGCTTGGACTTGAAACATACAAATAAGATTATAATTCCAGCAACAATTCACTACAAATCGTATTAATTTTTACACAAAAAACTTGACTTGTGATTTACAACGCCTTTAAAACAAGTCAACTATGGATCGCTCACCAAGAAGAAATAAGAAAAAGGAGGAAAGAAGGGAAATGATCGAACTCGTGGAAGGTATGAACATTTTTTATATGCGCATCAGTTAAGATTCTCGCGATGTCATTGGTTGAGACACGTCACGTGTCCATCGACCCTGGGTATTGTTTTTGCGGTTTTAGGATAGGTAATCTTCTCTATCAATTTTCCGAACGTTAATTTCCATAGAGTGGCTGCCTGTGTTCTAGTTTGTGATTTTCCAAACTAAAGCGTAAACAAGGGTGGTGGAGTGTGAGTGAAATTTTGTGGGAGATTGATGAGACAGTAGACTAGCAGGCTAGTCGTGTTATTATCATAATAATCCAAGCTAAAAAACCACGGAAAAGTCAAAAAAATAATATGTTTTTTTTGTTAATCGGCGCGATTGTTAACTCTATCTTCGTGATATTCTTTCTGAGTTAAACTCTTTCCGTGCCGAAGGGTTATTTTTAAACCCACTTTCTATAATTGCCGAAGTGTTAAAATAAATGTCATAGCTATTGCCAATGGCATGTAGTCTGATACCCGGCATGTAAAGTTTCAACCGCATTGCCGCATGTCGGATATATCCGACATGAGTTTTCTTTCCTATTTTGCCAATGTCGGATATATCCGACATGAGTTTTCTTTCCTATTTTGCCAATGTCGGATATATCCGACATAGAGTTTTATGCCTGAACTCGTATGAGAGACTGGGTGCGAGTAGCATTCCATTGGTCAATAAGACTTGTATGTTTATGCTGGATACATCCGACATTAGCAAATAAATTGAACATTTTACATTTCGGGTATATCCGACATTGGCCGTAAAGGGTTAAAAGCATAGATTAATTAAAAATAGTCCAGGGAGCCAGCAGAAAAATGAAGAATGTTCTACAATTTTTTTTAGGCCAACGTCTCCAAACACGGCATGGCAGTAAAGAAGAAAAAGTGATTATTAGCGACAAACAACTCCACCGAGAACATCGCCAAGAGGTTTACATGCTTCACGAGAAAGTATACGAAATGGATCTGTTTCGACAGCATTTTTACGAACACAACAAGAAATTTATCAAAACTATACAAAAAGATTTCCAATCCATTGATGCTTTTCAAACAATACAACAAATTCAAAAACCAATGGACCTCATTTCAGAAAGGTATTTCTTTTTTTATCAAATTTCCCACAGCAGACACACAACGTTTCTTCGACGTTTCTTTAACGCGTCTAAATAACGTTCTGACGTTGAAGCAACATTGTTTGGACGTTAAAACAACGTCTTTTGTCTACTGGGTTAGACAATCGAACGTCAGCCGAATATTTTGTTCACTTTGTTTTTCATTTGTTTCGCTAAATTGCCTGTTTTTAACCTAATTTCTAAGCTAATTTCTTTCATTTTCCTAGGGGTTTTCGGCAAAAAACATGAAATAAAAATTTGAGGACTTAATTTCGCCAAAATGGCAAAAATTAATCCTCGCGAAAATTTATCTCCTTAAGGGTACAAAACGGGTAGAAATGAGTAGAACAGAAAATCAGACTTTACCAATTAACTTACAGGTATACTGAAGTAGAGGATTACGTAAAGTGTCAAGAATTGGATGTGAAAACCGCCATCAAAACACTAAGAAACATATGGACCAGAAATAAACAAATCCACTCGGAAGAGATTGCTCACCTTGGGAGGTTGTTTCAGGTGTTATCGAAATTCGAATACCTTCGAAGTAAATATATCAAACAGGAAGAAGAGCACGAGAAAAGTAAAAGTACCAACACTGAAGATTTGAAAGACGGTGCAAACTTTATAAAAGATGCAGACTCTTCTAATCGTGAAATGGATTTGATGAGGAATAAATATATTGAAGCAAACCAAAGGTATGAACAAAGCATTCAAGCATATATCCATGAGCAATCATATGACCCTCAGATGACGTTTTTTTAATGCTTATTTTGATGTCAATATCCGGACGTTATAAAAAAAGACTAATCTTCTCAAAGGCAGTTTAAGTAAGAGGTTGGGTGAAAAGTTGTTCTTCTCTCGCAACATTGACTAAATTTTCGATATTATTATTTATCAAAGGTTCGACATACTGTGTGAGTACGTTTCAATGCAAGATGCTCTCATACTGGAATGTCTGGATCTGGTAGAGGAAGCACCAGACTTTATTGGTCAAAAGCCATCTAATCTTACACCGAGAATCGCAAAACCTTCAGATGCTCCTGAAAATGAAAGTCAAGGAGGATCTGGTAAACGAGAAGTGACATCAAGAACGCCCAAGGTCGGTAAAGAACTACTATTGAAAAAGTCTACTATTGAAAAAAAATAATTGTCCACTAAAAACAGTTGATAGGGAGGTTACATAGGTATTACGTATATTTAGGACGTGAGACGCGACGCATCTGTGGTGACCTGTACATAATTCATACAAACAAAACTTGTAAACAGAAATATATGTGCAGGTCGCCGACATACACCACGTGTCTAACGTCCTAAATATATTCTTGCTTACAATCGCTAATATGTAGAAACCAGGATGACTCGAAAGAAACAAAAATTTGAATAAATGATATTGTCCTGATTCTTCGTATCGTAGGAGCGGTTTTGATACTGAAACTCTTTACCTACGTTCCCTCTTTTGGGTCTTGAGGTAGGGAAAAATGAAAAGAATCAGTTATCCCTTTAATAAGGATATCATCTTTGGGCAATTATAGTCTTTTAGGAAGGTAATCTTGTTATAAAGACTGACTGTGAATTTTCTATTTCCTTCTCTTATAGAAAAGCGTTGTCAAATTTAATCTTGACTCTAACGACGAATCTCCACACAAGTCACGTGACAACGGAATGAACCAATCACGATCGATGTCTACAACAAGCCCTACTCATAGTCCCATGACTCCAGTGAAATCAAACCACAGATTAAAGAGACTTTCTTCAGGAATCCATCATCAAAAACAGGTTTCTAAAGCCCTTGGGAGTCAACCAAAGCCGACAGAATCTCTTCAAAATCACCAGGATCATTCCAGAGACTTTGAATCTGTGTCTTCGAAATCAAGAAACACTCAATCAAAAATCTTGCGAGGAAGCGCAAGAAGATTCACAAATGCCATTCCACAAAGTTTGATATATTCAAGAAGCACTCATCATGGTGTGCCTCCCTCATCCAGCTCTAAAATCCCAGTAAGAATATCAGCATCTGCTGGTGGTGACACAGCAGCAATTTCACCACGAAACTCAGCTCCAATCTGTAGACCGCTCTCCTCTCCTGCGCTAGAGTTTCATCAGATCCATGCTAAAAATTTCATTAAAGGTGAAATTCCACCAGCACAATTCACAGCCGACCTATTAACAGATAATATAATAGTGGACGATGGACAGACCAAAGAAAACTATGAACATAATATATCTTATATTCCTTTCCTACCAATTTTTAAGGTATATTTCTATTTGACTTATGATAGAACTTTATAAATTTCAAAATTAACTATATATTCAATACATCCTTCTTCTCGAGATGGTTATCCTCGTTTTGAAATAAATTAATTGTCTATGATACTGTTTGATACATTTACACGTCAACATTTAAATTCCTTAAAAAACAATGAATCACTCCTGCAATAAGCTTGACTTGGGTTTATCGTGATTTGGAAACAAGGTCAATAACTATTCTGCATTATATCTCGAGTGAGATGAGGAGTGTGTATTAGTTTTTCTTAGCATGGAGTAGTTATTCGATAAGTTTCATCGTTCTTTTATATTTCAGGGTACAAGAAAGTCAGAAGAGAAACAACAGCAAGGTGTTACAAAACTAAAGCCCCTCAATCACCATCAAACAAAACACCAAGCTCATTCTCGAGCAATCGACCAAACCAAACAACCCAACTCAGAAGTATCTATCGAGGATAATGAAACACATTTAGACAGCAAGAAAATTCTTACTAGAAAGATTCCTAGATACGAAAGCATTAGTTCTACAGGCTACGGCTCCATGGGGCCGAAACAGAAGCTGGTGTTACCAAAAATCTATCAAGTTGGTGACACAGCAAATTGCCAAGGACCCACAGTCGACGATACAAATATCCAACCTAATCACCTTGCTCCAATCCGTGGTATATTGAAACAATCAAAAATCCATAAAGATGTTTTGAGGTTAGCGGACCCTACAATTC
Organism: Tiaropsis multicirrata; assembly: GCA_032270745.1. Classification (NCBI taxonomy): domain Eukaryota; kingdom Metazoa; phylum Cnidaria; class Hydrozoa; order Leptothecata; family Tiaropsidae; genus Tiaropsis; species Tiaropsis multicirrata. The sequence continues at coordinate 13,273 of JAUJPO010008903.1, read as the reverse complement.
GGCTACGCAGAGCCGCTACCGTCAGTCGCCAAGTCATTCAACCGACTATCGTCTCAATGGCACCATCCGCCTACACATGCGTTTCAACAAAACAATTGGATAAACTGCCTCAAATTCCGCACCAATATAAGGGCGTCAGCGCCTTATCAAAGATTCCCCACCCTCCATCTGTTGCTAAGGCCAACAGAGAGGTGGCACTCACCCAAAGACGCAGCCGTAAACGTGTACCAACTACACTCAGACCGTTGCAGCCATCAAACATAGCGCGCGTTCCATCACGCCCTTTAGGACGCCCCAATGGTTTTCAACCACACTCACAATTTGATGCTCAGCGTTTTGGTGCACTTCAAGATGGCTTCCAGCACAATGTCACTTATTTTCATAATCCTCGTAATTTTCAATAATCTTTTTTCTTCTTTCTTTTTCAAAAATAGGATCTAGAGGTAACCAATTACACGATTTTTATACAATATAACTGCCGTTAAAAGCTTTTTAATCGTAATCCTATATATAATTTTTCTTGACAATACAAACACCTCCAGATGCTATCAAATCAGGTATATAGTTGGGAGATAAGTCAATTTTTTTGGAGTAGAGCAAAAAGATAACAACATGAAAACTAGCCCCAGGATCGAAAGAAAACATCACGAAAAAGGGCATGTCTAAAGATTGGCTTTTAATCAGGGGTTGTGGGGGCTAACAGAACACTATGAGTATACTAAAATTTCATCTTAACTATCCGCACCATTGTTACTCATAGTGTCCAGTTTTTTTCCCAGGGTCCCCTGTATTCAAATAATCTTCTGTAGCATATGTCAAAAGAAGATTGACCTATCAACCAATGTATATTTATTGTAACTACTGTAAAATATTATTGTATTTTTTATATGAAAAATAATTTCTTTAAAAAATCTGCACTGTCTTGTGTCTTAATTTACGAATCGAATGCATAACGTAATGTTGCCTTAAGTTTTTTATAACCTTTATCCCTAGATCTGTACCTTGGATACTGGATCGGTATTATGTCCATTTTTTTACAACAAATCTGCCCTTTTGTTGTTTCGGAAACAGCATGGTGGAACTGTTTTAAAAAAGAACACAATTTTCACTAGAATCCGTAAGGAAATAGCCTTTCCGTGGATTAACCCTTAGCACGCCTGAGCCAAAAAATGTCATCAATTTTTTCCGAAAATTTTTAATCCAGTTAAAATAAAAAATCACCTTTCTGCTGAGTGACAAACAAATTTTAAAAACTATCCAGTTTTTTAAAGCAAGTTAATCATACATATTTTATCATGAAGGATTGAATGAATTTTCTCTCCTAATTGGCTGCAACGAAGATTGTCTGACTTGTAATTGTGTAAGATTTCCGATTTCCACGAATACCGTATCCTTATCGCTTTCCTCCCCATCAACCGGTATATCGGAATAGAATGCCAAACCGCTTGTCCGAGATGACGCCCGGCTTAAACTCCTTCTCCCAACATCGATGTAAAGTGACCAATTTGATGCCTTCTTGCCTTCTTGAAAATTTTGGTGGTGATGGGAAATTTCCGGAGTGTAGAGTAACCGGGTTGCTTGATTAGGGTCTGCAGTTTGTACATCGAGTGGTGGTGAGTCAGTCTTATAGTCTGAAAGTAGAAAAACAATAATAATCAAACTTTTGTTTCTATACAGAATGTACAGATTTATTTTAATGTCTAAACAATGTTGTTCAACATCAGAACATTATATGGACGTTGAAGCAATGTTGAAATGACCCCACTGGAAAGAATTTACCATTTTAAACCCGCCCCAGTAGGTTTTAAAGCTTGAGATATTCCGCTGACACTGGGGTGCGTGTTCCAATGTTATCGCCTAAATCAAGAGTCTTATTGTCCAGCAGATGAAAACCCCGATCTGGAAGTCTTTTGTTTACGTTTTGAGCTTACGCATGTACGCAAACTTGTTTACTTTGCTCACTTTTTGCTCCTATGATCCCTTACTTTAGTCTATCGGTTTTTTACCGTGTCTAATTAAATTGATTTCAGAGTTCAACGATAGATTGGCCGTCTAAAAGTCAACGTTTTTCTATCGATGCAATGACTTCTTTCAATCCTTTTCAAGCAAATTTTTTGATTGCCGATCTTAATCAATTAGATTCGACACGGAAAAAAAACTGGCCGACTAAAGTAAGCCATAAGTGAGCAAATACACATTTGACCAGTGAACTCTTTACTGACTATGGGCAAAAGAACTGCATACACCCGATACATACTTTTTTTTGATTTGGAATCTTTAGTTCTTTTATCACACATATCTTTCTTGTCTCTAAAACCAAAAACGATCAAGAAAACAGTAAATGTAAACCCAGCTATATTTCAACATTGTTTCAACGTCCAAATAACGTCCTGACGTTGAAACAACGATGCATGCCTTCTCTTGGAAGAAAGTGACTTTCTCAAGTTAAAATCTTTAGCACGGTGAATCTGTGAGGCTATGGAATTCCAGTAGAAAAAACCACTAAATAAGATTTAGCAATCTCACCTTTAGATGTAAAAACACTAGAAGTCTGGAGTACCCGAGTTAAATTTTCTGAAAATGCTTTTTGCACGGCTTGTTAATTTCGAGTTATTAACTTGAATAATGATGACGCGTCGTAATGCTTAATTCGAAATGGAACTCACATAAGTGTTCAGTATATTATCGACTTAAAAGAAGAAAGATTTTTGCTGGTTTCTTGGGCAATTCAATTTTTCTCCTCCAGCAGGCACACAGGCATAGCTGTCAACTCTCCCGCATTGCTGAGATGTCTCCCGCATTTTTAAAAATCTCACGCGTCTCCCGCATTTTAACAAAATCTCCCGCATTTCTCGACCTGCATGAAATTTTACAAACCCTTCATCCAAATCGGAATATTTTCGGAATTATTTTAAAAGTTATTGTCCGATTTGCCAATTTTCAATCCCGATTTGCCGATAATCATATCCCGATTTCCCGAATTAGAAAGAATCAGATATCGCATTGTTATTCCCGTTTTCCTGATTTCCCAGTTTTCCAAATTAGAAAAAATCGTATACCGAACTTTTAGCTTGAAAATAAATAGCGTTCTGGTGTTGAAACAACGTGTTGTTTGGGCGTTAAAACAACGTTCCGTGGCTACCGTATTTCCTCAAAAAAGCGAGATTTTAGGGCCGCTAAAGAGAGGAAATACAATAATAGGCTGCGAACAATGCTGAACATATTATAAATCATTGAAAAATATTTTGATACAAAGCTGAAGTATAGCGAAGTAAAGTTCTATGTTCATACCTGTCACAATAACAGATGAGATAACACAAAAGGACCATGAGTAGAACAAGGATAAACAGTCCTGCCGGTAGACCATATAAAAACAAAGGATCGTCTGCTTCAATGTCAGTCAGCTCCTCAGTTTGTCTTGAATCATAGACTGATGCATCGTCCGATGAATTCTGAAATACATGACATTTTTTTAAACGTTCTTTCAACGTCCAAATAACGTCCTGACGTTATAGAATAACGTTTTTTCGACGTTAAAACGTTATTTGGACGTTAAAACAATGTTGAAATAACGTTGTGTGTTTGCTGGGTAAGTACTTGCTAATTCGATTCTAGGTAGCAAAGGGTAAAACAGATTTTACAGAGGTTCTAGCTGATAGAATACAGAATCAAATAATCAGGCTTACCATATTGGCTGTATTCTTTAATATATTTTGTGGCTTTTCCTTTTGTTATAACGGTGTTCCTCCCTATAAAGTTCACCCACACCCTAAACGTTTCTCGCATCAGTAACTCGCTCACATTGATATACCAAGACACTTAATTCGGAAAAAATTGATACATCTAGATATTATTTGTCCTCAGGTTAAAATTGTATATATCTGGATCAAAGCTTTGTGTTTACACATGGAGTATTTATTGACGCATTAAAAGATTGGTAAAATGTAAATGTATCTTTTTTATTTGTTGAGGATTTAGGAAGTAAATCTAAGGCCCTTGACAAAAAAAAATTGAGTTTGAATAAATCAGGGCAAAACTCAAATTTAAACTTCATTCAAAGGGTTTGCACAAAAATCTAGTTGCTTTAACCTTTCACACCGCAGTGTTTTTAAAAAAGGTGAATATTTTTACATAAAATTCAAACTTCAAATGGGCTTTTCCAGAAAAAACCAGGGGGGTCCGAAATTTTCAATATCCTAGGATATCCAGGGGGTAAGAATCCGAAGACCAAGGATATCCAAGGGGTGGGGGGTTTAAAATTTTCAATATCCTAGGATATCCAGAGGGTAAGAATTTGAGGACCAAGGATATCCAGGGGGCGGTTCGAAATATTTGGCACGGATATCCAGGGGGGGGGGTTAATGTTAAGAAAAGTCGACGTCCCCAACACAGTGGGAATATGGATTTTTTCTGGAAGCACAAAGCACAATGGCCGGTAAAGCTTGTAGCATGAGAGATAGACAAAGATTTTGGTACCATTAGAAAGCTCTTTTTATACTCTTTCCAAAAGCATTAAAATGGAGTGGTTTTGAGCTATAGGCAAAATACTTAGGTCCGGTAAAATGCATACATGCGTATTTTGGAGTCTAAGGGTTAAAAAATAAATGATGCTATCTAGGATAAAAGGATGATATAAAGTAATGTAATAAAGTCTTCTATTTTTTAAACTTGCAGTCATACATTTTATTACTCTTGAAGGGAAAATGCTATGATAAAAAAGTAATACTTTGTTGAGAATATGTGGATAATATGCTAAGATTTTAAAGATAAAAAAGATTGAAAATGAAAATGGAGGAAAATTTTGATGACTCATTTTTTCTTTAACTCGATACAACAAGAACCTTTTGTTTCATCAGATTCTTTCTCCGACAAATCTTTTTTGTTCGAAGTGTCTGCTTGCCATCGTTTGAGTTCTCCTTTCATCAATATCACCGTCACAATCCCAACAACATACAATGACGTCATCAAGTATCCTGCAATGTCTGACCTGCCTTTATCAATGATAGCCCCGCAAATGAAGGTTAAAATGATCGCATACATGTTACCGAAGAGTAGCAATATACCGGAAGTCAGTCCTTCCGATATGGGGTAAGTGATTTCTGCTGCGTGTTCAAGACCAACCGTCATATACGGGTAGGAGAAAAATCCAAATATGCTAAAGCTCACGTAAACGAGCACGAAATTTCCACTGTAGACTAAAACCAGAGTGAAAGCAAGAAGCGATACTGTGCAGGCTATAAACGTTCCTACCGATATAAACTGATAGCGTCGCGTACGATCCAGCCAGATGCCAGCTAAAAGAATCCCGATTAATCCGAGAATCACCGATGTGAAACCCATTAATCCGATTTCCTGTTCTTTACCCGGGAAATGATTCATGCACATCTGATTTAGGACGGTGTTGTAAGCTCCAAATAGGCCAAAGTAGATTCCATAAGCTTGGGCAACCAAGTGGAAATTCACGTCCTTGACAAGTAGTTTTAATGATGTTCTAAAATTGATATGCTGGTTTTCTTCTCCTTTTTCATCAGTATCTTTGCTACTATCAGATGTTTTCTTATTGTTCTGCTTTTGTTCAAGCTTACGTTGTTTGTTTCTGATCACCAGGAGCTGAGACATACTCGGTGGCGATTTCGGAAAATCGTGTACCAAAATCAGGCATACAACGACCATAACTGTGCAAAATATAGCTTGAATTAAAAGCGTTTTTATCATTCCGTTTCGAACTTCACCATCGTAGTCTTCAGAGCTAGGAACCATTGTTCCGCCCATTAAAAATCCGATAGCCACGCCAAGCATGTTCATTAGAACGCCTAGGGCGGAAGCTGTCGCGCGTTCATTCTCTCCGAACCAGACAGCCGCTAACGAAGGCGGTACGAAGAGAATGAAACATTGTGCCAGGGCGGCACAGGCGTTTCCAAGAAAAACCAAAATGAAACCGTCCCGGTTAGTCCCAATAAGTCGTAAACAGCTTCCTAATCCGTTGAGAACAGCACCGATCATGATAGTAAACTTGAGGCCCAATCGATCAAGAGCTAAGGCAGCCAGGAAAACAAAAACATAAAACAACATATAAATCATGGAAAGCCAGTTAACAGCCAGATAACTGACACCATAATATTCCTTCACCACGCTGGTGATTGAGGATAAACTAATCCATATCACTTCATTGGACATTGATATCAACGAAAACACAGCCAACACTATCCAACGTCGTTTGTATAAGCGAAATTCAATAAATCTATCATCATTGTTGGTAACATTTGGTGCAACCTTCACTGATCCAGTTTCATCATCAATCTTGACTGGTGATTTTCCATGCTTAGCGCTGCTATTGTTAACATCAATATTTTCAGCCTCGCCAGCATCTCCAACTTGATCCAAGTCTCCTACTTTTTCACTCATTTCATTGATATCAATCCTTTTAGCAGGATATGTAGAAAGTTCTATATCACGTTTTGTACTGCTTTTTTTACTCCATAGAAGCTCCTCTCGTCGTTGCTCTTTTTGTTGTTTTTGGACTTTATCGTCATTAAGTAATCCGACTCTTTCGCCTTCAACATCTTTCATTTTATGTTGTTTGTTTTGAATATTTTCTGTTAAAAAAATGATTGATTGAACATCTACCTTTCAAACACACGTAAGGATATATAAGACTCATTTTATTGGTCACAAGTGATGTAATGGTTACAAAGGACTCATTTCATTGGTTGTTTCCACTAGGATTATTGTTAACTTAACATCTAGCATGAAAATCAACAAATTACCAGTGGCGGATACAGAAGGTCTGTGTTGATGGAGAGTGTTGATTTTTGTCCATATTCCTTATTTGGAAGTCAACACTCTCCTGCAAAATTTCTGAGTACCTTTCTGTATCCGTGTACCTTATTACACTTAAATAACTACACATGTATTTAACGCGGGTAAAAGAGTGCGATCATTTATTAACGCGAATGAGAGCCTTGCGTCTTTAAGGGTCAATGTTAACGCGAATTGACATTTCCAAAGTTTTTCAGTGGTATATAATTAACGCGAATTTTGGAAGAAATAGAATTAGTTGACTAATTTGCTTGTTAAAATATGATTTTACCAGTAGTATTCCAATACTCGCATTATTTGTAATTAAGAGCGAAAGATTGTTTTTAAAGAAGTATTACATTATACCTGAGTCATTGTTTTGTCATTTTGTGTAAAATTAATATTGATATATATTAATTTAAGTGTAATAAGGTATATGAATTACATTTCACTTGAATTGACAGCCTTGACTAATAATTCTTAAAGTCAGATATGTCTTCCTCACACACACAATTTTAACTCTGAAGTGAATATAAGGAATGCAATATAGTATAAAGAAGACACACCGATCAAAAGATACGAGCTTATAGGTTTTGCGATAAGAGTTTTAGAACAAGATAAGAAAATCATTTTAAAGTAATGATAAACTGATTCGAATAATTCAGCCTAGAAAATAAAGCCTTCCGTCAGACACTCTCATAATCCGTTTTTCAATCCATTTCAATCCATTTCAATCCGTTTTTCAACGTCCAAACAATACGTCCAAAGTCCAAACAACATTCTGACGTTGAAACAACATTGTTTGGACGCTTTAAAAAAAGGTTCCGTGCCTACTGGATTCAACGTCTTGATTGAAAGAGGAAAATAACATGCATTAAAACTACTATAATTTCGCAATGCCCATAATGAGAAAAAATCTATTCAAGTAATGCCCTAATCGGATTCATCGATGGAAATAATTACTACATAATTTTCCTAAACAATGCATTCTTTTTTATAAGAATGGTGTTTTTTTTTGGCTCCATGATAATATTCTTGGCATATTTTCAGGGTTTATCGCGCGCCTTTTGACGTTTTTGATATGGTTCGAAATATAACCCTGGAACTGGCTGCGTGATTTCCCCAAGAATCCTGGAGAACTATTAGGTAATGCTTTTTGATAGAATGACGTCAGTGCAATGCAATGTCATCTGTTTTTATTTACCAAAATGAAAGCCAGCAACTTGATCATTGATTATGTAATCAAAAAGTAGCCAGTTCCAGGGTATTCTTTGACGCACCATATAAAAAATGACGAATAGCACATGGAACCCTGGGAACGAGGTTGACTTATTTTTTAATCAGCCTTAGTCTGAAAAAACGCGCCAAAAGAGTAATATAAAAGTCAGATGTATTTAGTAACAATTTTCAAAAATAAAGTTGACCTTGAAAAACTCAGAATGGCATTATTCTTAGGACATTCTTAAATTTTGTTCTTATAAAGTGTATTCTTAGATAATTACATGTACAATATACATAGCTTGGACAGACCAAATTGAAATTTCAGAACTAATTTACCCTGACCACAAATAATTACATTTAGAAAAATCTCTCATGTATATATATGTATATATGTATATGGGTCCATAGCTATAGTTTGATCAAGGTTTTATCTCCAGAGGCAAAAAAACCAAGATTTATTTTTCTTACACATTAAACATTTATAACCAAGTTTTGCTGAAAAACCTGCGCATGATGATAAGGGGATAGCATATATGTATGTCCAAATTCTATCTGGATGGAAAATGAGTTCGGAGTCTTTACCCACGTGCTAAGCTAAGGAGGTCACCGCCCCATATTAGACCTTTTGATGATTGTCAGTAACAAACAGTTAATATGTAGAAACCAGGATGACTGCACTGCACTGTCCTGGTTTCTACATGGAAGAATTTCTTACTGACAATCTTTTTGCAACAGACTTTATTTTTTGAAACTTAACCTTATTTTGCCTTTTTAATTCCCAATATAATAATTGGGACCGCATCAGGGTCCCAAATTAAAAAAGGAAAAATAAGGTTAAGGGCTCTGACCATGAAAATAAATCCGCAAATCTGTTTTTAGTTCCTAAGTAGACACGTCATCTGAACCAAAAATAAATTTTAAATGTTCAATTTTCACCGAGAATAAGCAAGGTCCTCAAAGTTGAAATACTCTCCTTCCTCTTCTTCATCAATCAATTTTTAGATGTAGAAATAATTGGCCTAACAGAAAATGTATAACAAGATATATATTTTTTAATGGCCTGTAACAAATTAACATTTTATGCCTAATAAATTACGAAAACTCACTATGGCCAGAGCCCTAAAGTTTCAAAAGAATAAAGGTCCCGTTTTTCCGGGGGGTTTTTGGTCACCTTGTCAGAAAAATCTCAGGATTGAGAAGAGCTTAGCTCTTGAAATTTTTCGAACCTGATTAGGCACAGAATGAGCGAAACAGAAAAAAAAAGTTTCTTCACTCCTTCCGGATATTAGACAATTAAAACAAAATTATCTTTCTAGGTCAACTCAATTTATCGGAAAACCTGACACAGATTGAGTACTTTACCCCCTGGTCGATATTACCCCCGTCTTAGGTTAGTTTTAGATTTTTTTTCTAGAAACATTAATAAATAGTTGATACTTATTTTCTGAAAGTTTCGTAAAGATTCATCAAAAAGTTAATGATTTATTACAAAAAGTATGTTAAAAAACTTTTTTTTCACTTTTTTAATCTGACCGTAGACTGACAAATCAAGAAAACGAAATTTTTAGGATATGCCCAGATCTCTTTTTTAATTAAATCTTTTTATATTTATACAGATGTCCTATGTTTTTATTTTTCATTTCATTCTCCATTTAAAGAAAATTTGATGCTTCATTCCAGAAGTAAATCAATTTCTATCATTCGTAATAAAGGCTCCGTTGCGTAGTAAAGTCTCTTAAACGAGTTTGGAGAAAAAAGACTCCTTTATTCAAGCAATTTTTAGAGACTTTTGTATTAAAGTTTTGAAAGAGGGGATTCAAGATTTTTTGTGACGGATTGAATCCAGCGTTTTCTTTGTTTTTGGTCTTACAGTTTTCAAAACCTGGTGGAAAACGCAATTTTCGGGAGAAAACCACAAAGACCCCGCACCTTTACCTTAACACGTTTTTAAACTTGCGACACTAGCAGACACTAAACGTTGTCCAACCGTTAGAACGTTATTTGGAAGAATGAACAATGTTAGTAGAAAACTATCGAATAAAAATCTCTTCTGAAAAAAAAACACGAATTGTTTAGGTAAATTGTTGTTTTGTCGTTTCAAACTTCCACGCAACTCTGTACCAGGGTATTACCTCGCGTTTATCGTTCGTTAGCATACTTTGTGCGTATTGCCTGTTGTGCCGTTGATTTCCCGTGACATTTTGCTTAGCTCGGGTATCTCTAGTCTAGATCTAGACCATTAATTTCACATATAAACCACTACAAAACATTACAAAGTAAAAAAGTAAAGAGAAAGAAAGAGAAACTCATAGAGAGGAAATTATATGGTCTAGTCCCATTGCTGCTTTTCTCATTTAATTGTGCATAAAACATTTTTTTCTTTCTTTTATCTAAAATAACCTTTTGTACAGAACATAATGAAGAAGAAAAATATTTGACTCTTATTCTTTAAAGAAATATCTTTCATTTGGTATGAAAATCATGAATTTAAGTTTTTGAGAAAGTCGCGAAGAAAACTTTTGAATTTCTGTACCTTAAAATTCTACGCTGCTTGCCTGAGTTTTTCCAACCTCAAAATCGTCAAAAGTGAGCAATGTTTCCAGACCATTATTCTAATGTTCCGTACGGCTTTTTTATTTTATTTTTATTTCATTTATTATTTTTCTAATGGGTAATAAATAATGGTCTGGAAATCGAAACTAGGGTATCTCAAACTAACAATTGCGAATGACAACAGACCTTCTACGGAAATGAATTTCAAGATTTTTCGTAGATATAGGGTCTGTGTACAGACAAGCATCACACAGGACATGCCACGAAACAATAACTACGAAAGAAAATTGTCTTTCCTGCTGCTCTTTGTTCGTTCGTTCGTAATTACTAAATCATTAAAATAGAGAGTCAGGCATTGATAAGGGGTGTGGTAATTAGCAATTATAAAAAATAAGCAATTATAATTAGCCTTATAATAGAGGTGGATTTATACTATATTACTCATGGTCATGGCTTGGGACATACCAAAATATTTGCCCAACTTGCCGTAGACACGAAATAAATATTAGGTAGCCCATATGGTTAGTATGTTTTATATCATTATATCATTGTACTTAACCTCACTAATCTCAACTGAGCGCCGGTAATACGCCCCGTTTCACAGACCTGGTGGGACCCCCTACCCACTGGAAATACAGGCCCAAAAAATCGTCCTCACTGGAAAACGTAAAAATCTTTATATCCCCACTAAATTTTGATCTACTTAAATGTCTCATCCCCACCAATATTCTGAACAAAGAACAATAGAATTTTGTATCCCCATCCCCAGTGGGAAAAATTCCAATTTTGATAACCCTGTGGACTTTATGCATTTTTATTTTGTCCCCACTGGAAAAAGAATTCCCACCGGGTCACTGATACAGGGGTGTGGTAATTTGAGAAACTTCACTCAGTTAATACAAGATCTTGTTTTAAATCCATATTTCTCGTTTGAATAGAACAACGTTCGTCTTCACAGGTCATACTATTTGAACTGTGAACTCACAGTATGGGCCAACTTATACCAAATTACTCGAAAACTAAGAACGTATTGAACTTTCCAACTTGCTTAAAGTGCATTTCTCATTTATTAATTTTAGATTTTTTTAAAACTTTTTTTCAGTTCAGATATAAAAGAAATTGATCACAATGGACATCCTTGCAGGTTTGGAAAAACAATTTTCAGATTATTACAATGCAGGAGATGCAGCAGGAGCAGCTAATATGTACTCAGAAGATGGAGTCCTTATTGTACCAAATATGGCCATGCTTAAGGGAAGAGCAGGTAAGTCAACCCTCACTCACATTGTTCCTTCTTGTGGATGTCTTTTATGTCTTTTACAGTTTGAGACGTTATCAAAATTTTGACCAATAGTCACATAGGATGCTTCTCATACTCTAACAAAACGTCTAATATCAGTCAGACAATACTGTCAGACCTTGTCGTTCTTTAGTACAAAAGTCTCTAAAATTTGCTTGAATAAAAGAGACTATTTTATTTTATTCTTTTGTCTCGATGCTTCGTTCTCCAAACTCGTTTAAGAGACTTCACTACGGAAAACTTCAATGGGCTTAATTTGGCAGCTCCATACCCTCTAAAGTGTAAAGTTAAACCGCGCGCGTTTATAGGCACTGAAACACCTTTCCTGAGATTATTTTTCTCAAGTAAAACGTTGAAAGTTGAAGTTCAAAATGCCCAAAATGGAATTGGTGAAAACAGTTGTTTAGAATTGTCTTCACTTTCTCTCTTGCAAACGGTGATGTCGCTATGCAAGGACGGTAAGTTGTTCAAGACATTGACCACTAAATCTTAGAATTTCAGGAAGCTTACAACTACGTTTGAACATCAAATATTGAAACAACGGTAAAATGACACTAAAAAAACGTTGGTTTTTCAGATGGCTACCTCTTAGGATAGTATGCGCTCTTAAAATCCCAATGAGATCACAACATTGTTTTGATATTCAATATAGTCAAATTACTTTCGAAAGACCTTTTTAGAACAGTTAGGAAAAATTAAAATCAAATAGCTAATCGTATAGTTCCTATTTTCGAATGTTACATCGGTACAATCGGTTAAACGCGTTTTTGTATCTATTTAGTAGATTGCCCATCTTGTAGCAAATTTCACTGACCATGATATTAGCAAAAACATTAGCCAGAAAGCCATATAATAAATGTATTTTAATTTGAAAATATTTAATGAATTTATACGTTTTTTCTTTGTAGATGGATGACTTTTTGGCAAAAGGACAAAGACGGAAAATGGCTTTGTAAATTAGACACTCTAAGTCCTCACACCGCTAAAGAATAATTGATGGGAGCACAATCGCCAGATGTGTTCACCATTGACTATAATTTTATACATTTAGGAATGATTTATATTTTTAAAAACAATTTGTATGAAAATTCAAACAAATGATGAAAATGATCAATAATAATTGCCCCACAGGGGCTTTTGTTGCTTCACGAAGCGGGGATGCTCGCCAGAAAAATATTTACGTTTTCATGTTTCTTGAACTTTGGACTTTACCGGGGGCGCGGGCCACCATGATCGGGCGGGCCACCGCGGTTGGAAATTTCCGAAGCATCAATGGACAATCTCACGAAGATTTATTAAAGAGAAATTGAATTACGTTATGTCTTAAGTATGTGTACTCACGGTTTGGCTAAAAGGCATTCAGATGGGGAGGAATACAAGATGGATGGCAGACAAAAAAAA
>JAUJPO010008902.1:0-35080 GCA_032270745.1 Tiaropsis multicirrata | reverse complement strand
ACAAGACCGGCGAAAAAAAACTCACTTACCAAGATATAAATAAGGCGGAAAAATTAGGAAGCGCTCTTAGAAAGTCCGTCCGCGGCTAAAATTATTTTTTTCCGTCACTCTCCACGCGGTGATTTTTTCACTCTCCGTCGTTCCTCAAATCTACTACCTTAACTGCGTCGAGGGGCATTCTCCATTCTCTTTCACTCAAGGAGTAAAACAAAGAATTACAAAAAGCCAACCCACTGAGAAATATTATGAAAGAACAATAGACCTTCATGACCCCACTATAGAAAAACATTATAATTTAACACAATCCAGTGGATTTAACAGATGATTTGACTTTCAACCCCATTGAGCTTTTGGTACCCACTGGGGAGACAGTGTCTAATACGCGAGGAAAAAAAAAACAAGTTCCACCAACCTTTTAACAGCTTGACAGCGACTTTGGGGTTATTTTCAGTATCAAAACCATTGGTACCGCCAGTTTGTTTACCATACTTTGATTTTGCGATCACAATGGCTTCGACCGTTGCACTGTAAACGGTTCCAAATGCTCCCGCACCTAATAATTGTTGAATGTTGCAAAAAGGCTTTCGAAATAATGGGTTGAAATGGTTGTAATTATAAAACTAAAGGCTTTGCGGGACACAAGTATCAAAAAATCTATCTCTGTCAAAAAGGCGCAACTTCTGTTCCAAATTCCCCTTTGTCTGTAGTAAGACTTGACATTGAGTTGAGTTCCAATTACCCCTCTCCTTTTTTACCTAAATTAGTTGTTTTAACATTCAAACAACGTTTCTCGAACGTTAGAACATTATTATTTGGACGTTGAAACAATGTTGAAATAACGTTGTAATCACCTATTTTTTCGTCCAGAGTAATGGTTTTGGGGTCAATCTCCCAATCATCAGCAAGGATTCCTTTCTCTGCGTCAAAATACAGGCTAATAAAAAAAAAGAAAATAACATGAAAATTATAATTATAATTTTTTAATTTAGATATATTTACCCAGGATAGTCTCTTTAGTATCAATGAGGATCCTGCCTTCTTTGCGAAACGCCTACAAAGAAGCCTATAGAAACGATTAAAAATTTTCACCACTCGAAGGCCTCGCGGGGGGGATAAAGATTCCATATGAAAAAAATGGTTTTAGCCTTAAATATTTTCCGGCAGGCACGGAATTTAGCGTCCAAAAAACGTTGTTTCAACTTCAGAGCGTTACGATTTGGGCGTTGAAACAATGTTAGGTCTGCTGGTTACTTATGAAATATATTATTCCTTACCCGAAACCATCTTTGTCGAAAGGATTTTTATTCGGTTCTTTTCCACGTTTCTTCCGCGCAATGAAAACAATGATTAAGATGACAATGAGAATGAGAGGGATCAGAACACCAAGCACGATTGCTGACGTATCATTGTTTCCTGGTGGTGGTGGTTTCGATACTGGCGGAGGTACTAGCGGAGGGACTAAAATTGAAATACCGTAGTTAGTAAGTTAATCGGGGAGGTCTAGTGTCGGTGGCGGCCGTACAGCGAAGGAGTTTATCCCTCTTTCACTAGCGATAGACTACTGGGTGGCCACACCTGTCGTCAGCTCCCAGTGACTTATCGCAAAATTCAGTTAACCTGTTTTGTGCTACTCATTCGTTGATTGGGCGATGACCAGGATCGAACGAACAACCTTTCGATTGCGAGGCAAGCGCTCTACCGATTGAGCTAACCGGCCACAAAATACCGTAATTTGTCTAAAATAACGCGTGTTCTAACTAACGCAAACCACCAATTCTTAAGGAGAATTTGTTAAAAATTGTTAAGTAACGCGTAGCTCAAATTCATAATAATTTATTTTTCGTCTAATCTTTCTTCGATATTATTTGATTAGACCTTAGATGTCACTAGAAAAAGTTAGATTTGTTTTTGTCAAATTATTAACGCGTGATTTGAAATCCGAAATCTAATCGGTTTAATTTTCTACGCTTACCGTCCAAAATAATTATTTTTTTGCCGCGCTTTATTTTATACAAATTACTACAGTATATTCACTTGATGATTTTACATATTTCGCTGCAACTCTGTCTTGAGTTTAACACAAAATTTCTTTTACGAGTTCTTTAATGAATTATTTCGATCATAACAGTACCACACTTCTATTCTTACTTGATGCGATGGAAACCTCTAATCCAATAAATAATCTTAAGCTGCGCGATATTCAGGCGGGTGAGATTTTTCCGAGTATTACCTCAGATTTAGGAACACAGTTTGTTCCAAACTTTCACCACCACCGTTTTTCTCTTGCCATCGTTTATGGCTTTATACCTCAGCAACGTAATTTTCCCGTTTCTAATATCACTTAACAGACGCTAAAGGGCAAAAATTACACATAGATTGACTTACTTTGATTGAAGACGTAGTTTTCACTGAAAACTGAAAATTTTTGTTCTTCGCCATATGCAAATACCTGACAAAAAGAAGAAAGGGAAATAATTTGAAGGAAACAAGACTTACTTTTTTTCTTCACCAGATAATACCAGGAAGAGACGCGGTTTTTCAGGCTTTTTGTTTCCGCACTTTATGAACAAAATTTCACGGCCAGAAATTCCGCGAAAAACTGATGTGACACGTTCGGACGACCGAGATCTGGCACCCAAACGGATCAAAATGGGCTTTTCCAGAAAAAATCCATATTCCCGCTATTGAGGATGTCGATTTTTTCTTAACACCAACCCCCTCCCCCTTGGTATCCGTGCCGAAAATTTCGAACCCCCTGGATATCCTTGGTCCTCAAATTCTTATTCCTAGGATACTGAAGATTTTGAGCCCCTCCCCCTGTATATCCTTGGTCTTCAGATTCTTACCCCCTGGATATTCAAAATTTGGGACCCCTGGATATCCTATTTCCTCAACAACAGGGGGGGATAGGGACCTTTTCTGGAAAAGCCCAATAGGTCTTCGAAATTATTGGCAAAACAGACAAGAAGAACAGAACATTCGTACAAACGATAAACGTGAGATGCACTGCAGGGGTTTCGCTTAAAAGATTGCTGACCTCCTACGTATAAAATTATAGAGATTCAAACAAAGATTAAAATACCTGGAATCCCATAAGAGGATGGATCTTGGTGATATTGAAAGTCACATTGTTCGATTCCTAAAATGCGAAAAGATATATTGACTGCACACATTGGAATTTGCTGCGATTTCTCAAAGAAATTTCTTAATAAAACTGATATCATTTTTAACTTTTATTTTTTATGCACTGCTTAAAAGTTTTAAAATGGAAACTTTGTCGTTTCTTTTTTATTTTTATCTATAAAAAGAAAGATATCATATTGCAGTTGCGTAAAGACAAGTGCATGATTTCCATTACCTATCTTTTTTTACCAAATAATCCTATAAAGTCTGGTATTTGCCACAAATAGCCACAATAGTTTTTTTAACAATATTTATAACTAGTATAAGACTGACATTTATTCCACACATGAATCTTATTTCAGACGGTTCTATAAACCGTTAGCCAACGCGATGATAACTGAATTTGTTATTTGCCAATATCTATATATACCTAAAGGGAACACATATCTTTGAACCGCCAGGTAAAGTATACTCACCGTTCTTATCCAACCTAGTTCAGAATCGAGCGGCACAATATCTCTTTCGCCATACTCCACAGCCGCTCCCCATCTGATCAAATACATAACATCGTTAGGCATCGGGCTTCTGCGCTTTCGTCTTTTCTCCCATTTTCTCCAAGTAACTTGATAAATTACCGAACCTCAAAGATTAAATATGAAAAATTGTGAAAAACATGTTTCATGTTATTTTTTAAAGATTAAATATTTGAATTCGGGCGAAGGTTTGTTCACTTGGCAAGTGAACTATAATCGTAAGTGAACTATAATCGTAAGTGAGAATCGAACCTCGCGACTTTTCTTAAAAGGAATCAAGTTTAGTGACCGCTGGAGCTTGAAACCTGAAGGTTAATATAGCGCTTCATTCTCCTTATTCTAGTGTCCAATTTAGTGAAATTTAAAAAAGGGGAGCGGTGGCTGAAGTGGTAGGTCGCTGGCTTCCAAATCGGAAGGTTGTGAGTTCTATACCCCTAATCAGTGAGGGACACCTAATTACCCCCAAGTGACGGTCTGAGTCACATCCATAACCAATCTTTGTGAGAATAGAAGTGAATTCGAAGCCTAGAAAACATTTAAAATGACATCAAAGTTACCATTTTGGCATTCGACACATGAAAGATGCACATCACCAGAAAAACATTGGACCTTCTTATATTCTTGGCAACTCTTGATGAGTTTAGTTTCAATGTCCAAGTTCTGTTTGATAGGCTTTGGAAGTGATTCTGAAAGGTAAAAAGTTATAAATGATTATTTCAATCTTCGTCAAGATTTGAGGTCTGTGTAGGGTCTGTTTGAAAAATGGTCGTTTCCGTCCGACACTAAGTGGATTTTGGGAAAAGACTCATAAGTATGTTTTAAACCAAATGTCTGTTCCCATAACTCTCAATCATTTGTTTTTAATCGAAAGTTGAAAAATATCGATTTTTCCGTCCGACATCATGAATATAAAAAAACAAGCACTGTATTTTCGTAATTTTATGAGATTTAAATTCCAGTAAAAAAACAAACTCTTTCGAAATCACCAAGCCAGAAATCGGGCCTTATATGTTGACATGACAGTCCAAGTTTTTTCATTAGGGAGAAAAACGCCCTGCCAAACTTTCTCATTCATCTTCCAAAAAATCGCTTGAATATAAGAGACATATTTTTGTCTCCATGCTTCGTTCTCCAAACTTTTTTAAGAGACTTTACTACAGAAAACTTGAGTGGTCTCAAATTTTCATGTTCACAAACTTTTCTTTGTGGAGTCAATATAGTCAATATAGTATTGGCGCACGAGAATTCATTCAAAACGCACAAATCCAAAAATGGAATGTTAATTCTTCCAATCGCTTTATTTTTTACATACCTTCTGAGCCGGTAAACCAAGTGTAACCAGTTTCTTGTGGAGAGTAAGGATACGAAGGTGCTAGTCTAGTTTTGACGTGGAGCTGTAAATCATGAAGAAAATAAAATACATTGATAAAATTGGTCGACTTAGTGATTGACTTAATCCAGTTAACACGAGACTTAGTTTTGCCGTCCATATGAGGTATTTGATATTATTGGAAGATGTTGTTTGGTTATTGGGATTGAGAAGTTATCATGGCTTGGATCACAAGTTTGGCTATACGTTTTACAGGGTCGAAAAATATTAGACATTTCTACTGACACCCAACTAGAATATAACTAATTGAAGAATTAAAAATTGAGTCATGAGTTAATTTAGACTTTCCCAACCGGCACGGGATGTTGTTTTAACATCCAAACAACGTTGTTTCAACGTCAGAGCGTTATTTGGACGTTGAAACAATGTTGAAACAACGTTGTGTGCCAACAGACACAAGACGTATACGCTTAAAGAACGTTGAATAAACGTCTTGCATCTGTAATGAGAGGTTATGGAGCTGCCAAATTGAGCCAATTGAAGTTTTCCGTAGTAAAGTCTCTTAAACGAGTTTGGAGAACGAAGCATCGAGACAAAAAGTAGTCTCTTTTATTCAAGCGATTTTTAGAGACTTTTGTACTAAAGAACGACATGGGCTCAATTTGTATCGTATCCAAGCACAACATAACACCCAACAGATAGACCCATTACCTTGTTTAGCCTAAACAAAATATGCTACAAATTTGGGCAATAGAGGCAATGCTGTCTCATTTATTCCAATTTTTATTAGAAAAGACCATACAGTAAAGAAGGCAAAGCGAAAAATCAAAATAAGCTAAAAAAATTAAGAACAAAGAGGTCTTTAATGGCAAAATTAGAATCATAAAACTGTAGGCTACGTCATAATTTCCTTCGTTCAGAGCGTAAACTCCTCACTGTCTATCGTGTAGACTATAAAACTGTTGTTTTGCATAACATGTACTCTCACAAAAGCTGAAAATTTGTTTTTTTTATAAGAATATTAAAATTCGAAGAAACCTTCTAATGTTCTTAGCTTTTTTGGTTTCAAACCTTAAAATGTTCTTAAATAATGTTCTTAATCAAAAATTAAAAAATGTTCTTATTTCTATACTCTTGATTCTCCAAAGCCTCCAAATGTTCTTAACAAGTTCTAGAGATTTTTTGACCTCGAAGCTTTATGTTCTTATATACTTTATTCTTATAAAAAAAACGTGTAAACGAACATCTACATCTAATACAGAAATAACAACCGAAACCGACGGTAAAACAAAGGGCCCAAAAATGAAAATTTTCAAAAAATGAAAATAAAACATCCCCAGTTACGTTCCTAAGCTAAGAAAAGAGGCAGTGTACCAAATTTCAGTCAAACAAGTCCTTTAGATGCGTTTTTTTACATACCGCAGACAGACAAACAATGATTGTCAGATTCTAGCTCATTTGAAATTAAGAACAAAAACACTGTACAAAAAATGCAACGTCCCTCCTAGTCTGGACCCAAAGAAACCAACTTTTCCCCATATTTCACAAAGCACATATGAGAAAAAAATGAGTATGGTAACATTGCACAGTTTGAATTCCCCGCCAAGAATGACAGTTGAGTAATTAAACCAATCAAATCGTACAAATTTCAACTCGCGCGTAAAAAACAGCTAATCAAGAGTATTTCTTCAAGAAATCAAGCCTATGAGACCCGTCTACTTCCAGATCAGTAGGATTCTACCATCTAATAAAATTCTACCAAGACAATATGCAATATCCGTACAAAAAAAAACTAACAATTTTTTACAAAAATTGCATAACCCGCTAAACGGGCTATTCAATTTCCCAATCGAGTCAATCAATTATGATTAACGAATCATCGAGATCACGCTGTTGTTTAGTACGAAAGTCTTTAAAAATCGCTTGAATAAAAGAGACAAACTTTTGTCTCGATGCTTCGTTCTCCAAACTCGTTTATGAGACTTTACTACGGGAAACTTGAGTGGTCTCGAATCGGCCACAACCTCGAAGCTGACAGTCTATCAATTTATACGTCTATTAAATACCATAAAAGTAACGTAAAAAAATGCCAAATTCAACCAAGACAGCGACCTTCGGTCAAGTACAGCATCCATTCAACAAAAAAATCAACATTTTTCAGCAAAAATTGCATAACTCGCTGAACGAGCTATTCAATTTCACAATCGAAATCGATCAATTATGATTAACGAAGCATTAACGATAATTGCTTACAAAGCCTATAAACGTCAGCAAGCAATTATAGAAGAAAGTCATCTTGGTTTTTGAAGATGCAAAAATATTTATAGAAGACCATTTATAGAGAGAAGGATAAGTGCTAGGATACACTAGCGACTTTTTTTAACTTTTCTTAACGAGAAAGCCAAAATCGCATACTTGGGTCCAGACTTCTTTTTAAGATAGTACACGTTTTTTATAAGAACGTTTTGAGGGAGCCTTCAGATGTTCTTAACTTTTCTGAATTTAAGCCAAAAAATCTCCTAATTTTTGCTTAAAAAAACAGTAAAAATAGGCTATTTTTAAGAAATTTTGGCTTTTCAAGCCTAATCTTCTTAAAAATGTTCTTAACATTTTTGGCCTGGAAGCCTTATGTTCTTATATGATTGTTCTTATTCAAATAGGGCAGATTGTGGTCACGTGATTCGTGATTCGTGAAAAAGACATGTAAAACAACAACAGTAAAATAATTTTTTGACGCTCAAAACATGGTCAATTTCCTGACTGAAAGACAACTGAAACTGCACAGATATAGTACAGTAATTTTTAATTTTAAGTTTTAATTTACTTATTGTCTCTCTCCTCCCATAATATAGTCCAGGGGAAATAGGGAATGTTTTTGTTGAATCATGTTCATTGTTGGGTTTCATAGGAACGAAAAACCGTCGAGTTCCACTTCACACACCTTGACGGTCTCACCATAGTGTATTTTTCATATTTGCCCTGGACCTAATATAAATTGCTGCCTTATGTAGCCAACAAAACTATGACATGTTAAACATTTTCTGTTGGGCCAATTATTTGCATGAAGAAAAAGTGCATACATTAATTTTACGACCATTAGTGAGGAGTATGTTATTGCTTTTATGGGAATTTCGGTGGGAAAGCGTTTTAACCTGGAAATTAGCTATGTAACCGGAAAAAAAGCATTCTGGCTGGGAGAATCGATTAGCAGAAACAAAGGCATCTTTTATTTACGGTGAATGAAACTTATTAACAGAGTGCTTTGTATTTCATCAAAATGCTTCAAGTTCTAGGCTAAATAAAACAAAGAGTCGAAATGAATATCACGCTTTGTTTTATAAAACTTAATCGATCTTTCCTAGATCTAATCGATGTTCCCTCGTAAAGTCTTTTGTCTTACAGAATTGGTCAGACCTTCTACATGAGACAAAAGGGACACCTGGTAGTTCCTTGGAACCTTGAGTCAAAATCTCGCTATTTATCTAAAAAATTGATTTTTGACTATGGTCCGTATTGACCGATAAAAAGTTATTATTGTGTTTATTTACTGATGAGTCTATGTAAATGCTTTCGATTCTATAAAAAAGCGACGGATTCTTCCCCGATTTTCGATGAATTTGCGTTATTTTTTTGACGTTTTGCCCCCGATTCATTTTTGACGTCAACCCTATAGAAGAAGTCATTGCAACACTAATTCTTGAAATCGTGTTTAAACTGACGAAATATTTCAATGACACGATTTCTATCATCAAAAATATTTGTGAGTGTAGCCATTTCCTTGCAGTGGTCTTTACCGTATTATATTGACCGCTTGAGAACTAATCAAAAGAGCGCATTTTGACTCAAACTGACCTAACCAGTTAATAATTATACAATAATAACTGGTTTGGAGGTCAATATTTTCAGTATTGACCGACAAAACAGTTATATTATTGTGTTTATTTACTGGCGAGTCTCTGTTAATGCTTTCGATTACAAGAAAGTGACATTCTTCCCTGATTTTCGATGAATTTCGTTATTTATTTTTGATGTTTTGCCCCCGATTCATTTTGACGTCAACCCTATAGAAGAAGTCATTGCAACGTTAATTCTTGAAATCATGTTCGAACTGACGAAATATTTCAATGACACGATTTCTATTATCGAAAATATTAGTGAGTGTAGCCATTTCCTTGAAGTGGTCTTTACCTTATCTTCGACCCAAAAAAAATATGAGCATTTTGATTGGTCGAGAGCATCGACATATATTGACCGCTTGAAAACCAATCAAAAGAGAGCGCATTTGACTCGTATTGACCTAACCAGTTAATAAAGGCTAGTAT
Organism: Tiaropsis multicirrata; assembly: GCA_032270745.1. Lineage (NCBI taxonomy): Eukaryota > Metazoa > Cnidaria > Hydrozoa > Leptothecata > Tiaropsidae > Tiaropsis > Tiaropsis multicirrata. The sequence continues at coordinate 25,772 of JAUJPO010008902.1, read as the reverse complement.
TACATTGGATAATCCGACACGATCACATCCCCATGTCCCTAAATTAAATATAATTCTTTTTGTTTTCGACAATAATATACTTTCACGGGACTTTCACCTGCTGTTGTGTAACGGAAACCTTAAACTTGCAAATATATTTTTATTTTATTTTTATAACATAAGAACCAGTAAATTTTGGCCGAGGCTCAGATGTTCTTAACATTTTCTCAAATTTCCCACCTCACCCTTACATATATGCCTAAAATGCTTCGCCTATTAGTCTAAGCTTTCATTAGGAAAACGCCCTTCTTCATTTACGACTAAGAGGGCGTGAACCATTTGAGCCAAAAAAGTCCTAAAAACACCATTGTGTTTTTGGCAATGAAAGTAAGTTCGGTGTTTTTAAAGACTCGAATGGTTCAGCCCCTAAATCTGACGCTCGATGTTCTCATAAAATTGTTCTTAGGCGAGACCAATTTAATTAGTTGTTTTACGGGCCCGACCGACCCATATTTTTGGAAAAGTGGAATAAAAATAAAATGGAAAGTGAAAGTCACTAAAAATTTTGACTTCATGGTTTTCTTTATTTCATGAAAAGAAATAAGAAAATATCATTTAAATTTTTTGACACATTTTCATGACAACCTTTCATTCAATTTTAGCTTTATTTAAACAAATTTGCCTCAAAGAACAAATTTAGTGTAAAGAAATTCTTAAAAAATTCTCTTAAATTTATATTTTTTTGCCGACCGACCCACATTTTGAAACTGCTTCGCCCGTAAAACAATAAATCAACTTGGACTCGCCTTAACAATAATTTTTTGGACCTAACCGGAGGTCCTATAAATTAACCGTTGTTTGTTCGTCTGTTATGAACTTCTCTCGATAAAACCCAAAATATGACAGAGCCCAATTTTAGCCAAAAACAACCTGAAAAAAAAGTTTTTTGGGGTTTGCTCAAAATTCATTAAATTTTTCTGATTTTTTGCACAAAGATAATTATCTGGATACCCTAACATGATGGAACCTGGTATTTGTGGGGTGGGGGATTTTGCAGCCAATTTTAGCCAAAAACAGCCTGATAAAGAGGTTTTTGGGGATTTTTAAAAAAAATTGGATTATTCTTTTATGATTTTTTGCACAAAGATGGTCATCTTGATACCTATGGTATAATTTTTTAAAGATACTCACATTCATCATTCCTTAGTATTATAATCGCTGTAATTCGCCTTTTAATTGAGCTGTGCTCATTCATTTGTATGGCGTTGTTAATTTCATTTTATAACCAGATAGGTCCATAAGAGTATCACTTGTTTAATTTCAGACAAAGTCGTTCCACTTTTGATACCACTGAAACCAAACGCGAGATTGGACCTGTCATTATTGATTTCAATGCCATTCAAACAAAGGTCAATTTGAAGTATGACACTTTACAAAAAGCCATTGTCCAGCAATTTGGAACTAGACTAGGAGAAGACATTTCAGATTTTTTCACCAATGTATCAAAAGCCAGAACAGAGCTTGAACAACAGTCACTTGAAATTGCTACAACTGCAGAAGCTGTCACCTTCATTACTTATGTTCAGGGCTTGAAACGAAAAATTAAAGCCTGGGAGAGAAGTGTTGATGTCTACAGAGATGGTCAAAAGATCTTAGAGAGACAGCGTTATCAATTCCCAACCAACTGGCTCTACACTGACAACATTGATGGAGAGTGGGGAGCTTTCAATGAAATTCTCAAGAGAAAGGATGGTACAATTCAAACACAGGTACAAAATAGTTTTGGTCTTGTTATAAATCTTCCTTTAATTTAACTTTATTTGAATCTTATTGAACCAATGATTATAAAAAGCTGTTCACATACTGATACTTGTGATGATACTCACTTCCATGGCTATGAGGTTCAACTGGTGTGTAAGGTATATACTGAAAATATTAAATATGCAACAAGACCTAAAACTTATTTACATTATCATTCTAGGTGTCCACCTTACAACAAAAGATTGTTGTTGAAGATCAATCAGTTGAAGAAAGAACATACAATCTATTAGCAGAATGGGAAAAAGAAAAGCCAGTTGCTGGTGGTATCAAACCAGAATCTGCTCTGAATTCTCTTGCCATTTTTGAAGGAAAGTTCACTAGACTTCGAGATGATCGTGAGAATGTCCAAAAGGCTAAAGAAGCTTTAGAGTTGATCGAACCTGGAACAGTCCCACCCTCAGATGAGCGTGTCCAAGTTGCCATTGAAGAGCTTACTGACTTCAAGAGTGTATGGCATGAGCTTGATAAAGTCTGGAGAGAAATTGATCACCTGAAAGAACAACCATGGGTCTCAATTCAACCAAGAAAGGTGATTTTAACTTTTTGGTTACATCCTATTTATCAACGTAAAATATGAACTAGTCTTGAATATAATCATGATTTCAAAATTCTTCTACTCTATTTATTCTACTATGATTAGTGATCTTATTTGCTGAGGGTCTACACTCATATTTAAATGATTAATTGTTTTTTTTCCAGCTGAGACAATCATTGGATAGCATAGCTACAAACATGAAAGCCCTTCCTGCCAGAATGCGCCAGTATGCTGCTTTTGACTTTGTTCAAAAGATGATCAAAAGCTACTTAAAGATCAATGTTCTTGTGATCGAATTGAAATCAGAAGCACTGAAGGAGAGACACTGGAAACAATTAATGAGGAAGCTAAGTGTAAAATGGTCTTTGATTGATTTGACCCTTGGTCAGGTCTGGGATTGCAATCTTCAAAAGAATGAATCTGTAGTCAGAGATATCATCAATATAGCTCAAGGAGAAATGGCATTGGAAGAATTTTTAAAACAAGTGAAGGAAGCATGGCAACAGTATGAATTGGAATTAATCAATTATCAAAACCGTTGCAAATTGATTAGAGGGTGGGATGAACTGTTTGAAAAGGTCAAAGAACACATCAACAGTGTAACAGCAATGAAGCTTTCACCTTATTACAAGGTCAGATTTGTAACTCTACGAATTCTTTGTTAAATAACTAATTAGCAAGGGTTACAACTGATACAGCTAATCCAGACCTACACTACTTTCACGAAAGTCTGATTTTTCAGGGTTTTCTCATGTCCATTAATTTTCTTTAAAGCCATCTTTACGAACTAGACAATTTTCAAAGCTCTGCTATTTCAATTCCAGGTGTTTGAAGAAGATGCCACTCAGTGGGAAGACAAGTTGAACAGAATCTTGACCCTGTTTGATATTTGGATTGATGTGCAAAGAAGATGGGTTTATCTTGATGGTATATTCTCTGGTAGTGGAGACATCCAGCATCTTCTACCGATTGAAACCCAAAGATTCCAAAGTATTAGTACTGAGTTCCTCACTCTCATGAGGAAAGTTGCCAAAGCTCCACTTGTTCTTGATGTTTTGAACATTCAAGGTGGCCAGCGTGCATTGGAAAGGCTTGCAGACTTGTTAGGAAAAATTCAAAAGGCTCTTGGAGAGTATTTGGAAAGAGAGAGGGCTTCATTCCCACGATTTTATTTTGTTGGTGATGAAGATCTGTTGGAGATAATTGGAAATAGTAAGAATGTTGTACGCCTTCAGAAACACTTCAAAAAGATGTTTGCTGGAGTACATACCATAATGCTGAATGAGGATGCAACAGTAGTCAATGGTATTTGCAGCAAAGAAGGAGAAGATGTGAGAAACTTTTGTAACTTTCTAGCATAAGGTTTACTTTGTTTTTGGACCAGTGATGAATTATTACCTGAACTTTAATGATGATCCACCTCTAAGAAGTACTGAGGGTCCCATTTATTTTATCTCTCATCTTCCTCCTGAATGTCTTTTCAAAACTTACTGTCATTCTTCTTTCTCTACAGGTTGAGTTCTTAACTCCTGTCAACTTGGTTGATAATCCTAAGATCAATGTATGGCTCACCATGGTTGAACAACAAATGCGAATAACACTTGCAACACTTCTTGCTAAATCTGTCAAAGAGATTCAAGCCTTCAGTGGTGACAAGATCGACTCCAAAGTGTATGTGGAATGGGTTGATAGGTATCAAGCTCAACTTGTCGTGTTATCTACGCAAATTGTGTGGTCAGAAATGTTAGAAAATTCTCTAGCAGCTTATGCTAATGGCAAAGCAGATGCAGTGATAGAAAGTCTCAAAATTATTGAAGCCACCTTAAATGTTTTAGCGGACTCTGTTCTTCAAGAACAGCCCCCTGTGCGAAGGAAGAAACTAGAACATTTGGTAAGCTGTCTATTTTGTTTTGCTATTTAGCTGGTGTGGGAAACATGGGGAAAATTAAGGCAATTCTTATTTCTAAACTATTTATTTCCAAGTCGGGCCCAACAAGTCAAAATAAGTTATTAAGTTAAAATACCGCAATTGATTCAAGGAAACTTTAACCTTGCTCAACTTATACCTTGCTCAACTTATAAATAATACCTTCAATAGGAATTGTTAGTAGTCAAGGGAAAATCAGTTTATCTTTCAATTGGGCCTTCACTGAACACACCTGTATCACCTATTCCAAATGAACTAATGATTATAAATAGCTGTTCACATACTGATTCCAGTGATGATACCACTTCCATGGCTATGAAGTTCAAACTTTCATGTTCTGAAAGTACGTTAAGTTTGTTTCCATCTTTTTAATTTCTGAAAACCTTTACTTTTAGATTACTGAGCTTGTCCATCAAAGGGATGTCACCAGAGAAATTATACGCCAGAACTGCAATGGTCCTAAATCATTCCAATGGCTCTCTCAAATGAGATTCTATTTTGACCCAAAACAACCAGATGTTATACAGCAACTGTCAATTCACATGGCTAATGCTAAATTCAATTATGGCTTTGAATATCTTGGAGTCCCTGACAAACTTGTCCAAACACCCCTGACTGATAGATGCTACCTGACAATGACTCAAGCTTTGGAAAGACGTCTTGGAGGCTCACCTTTTGGTAAGAATCATCAATACCACAACAGCTATTTTTGTGATTTTGCAGTTTTGATGATACCTTTTGGAATTACCGTATGAATACTGATTATTACTATGGCTGTTTCTGAGCTGCATCTTGAGTGAAAAAAAATTAAAATTGAATTGGAGGGATCTGATTTTAACAATTTATATTTTGTCTATTTTGCAGGTCCTGCAGGAACAGGTAAAACTGAATCTGTGAAAGCCCTTGGTAATCAACTTGGTAGATTTGTTCTCGTTTTCAATTGTGATGAAACTTTTGATTTCCAAGCCATGGGCAGAATCTTTGTTGGTCTTTGTCAAGTCGGTGCTTGGGGATGTTTTGATGAATTTAATCGTCTCGAAGAAAGAATGTTGTCAGCTGTATCCCAACAAATCCAAATTATTCAAGTTGCCTTGAAGGAAGGGCCCAAAGAAAAAGGTATTTTGTAATTTTTCTTGTTATGTCTTTTGCAAATAATCATTTACTTAATCTTTACTGCTAATATTAACCTGATTTACTCACTGGTTTTACACTTTATTGGGTGATCAGGCATAATTGTAATTGTAAGACTCTTTCATTGGGAAAAATCTTGGGACCCAAACTTTGGGGCTGATGAAAAGTATCTTCTGTCCCTGTCCTCTGATTCAAAAGTTGTTTTTGTCCATAGGAACACCAATTCGAGTTGAATTAATTGGAAAAGATGTTAAAGTCAGTGAAGATATGGCTATATTCATTACCATGAATCCAACCTATGCTGGGCGATCTAATTTGCCTGATAATCTAAAGAAGCTTTTCCGAGGATTAGCTATGACCAAGCCAGATATTGAATTGATCTCACAAGTTATGTTGTACTCACAGGGTTTCAGAACTGCTGAAACATTAGCTGGCAAAGTTGTGCCATTTTTCAAGTAAGAATTTTGTAATACATTTAAACAATATACTTTGCTAGGACCAATGATGAAATTTTTCCTGAAATTTTGTGATGAGATTTTCCACCTCTAAGAAGTACTGAGGGTCCTTAAATAATTTGCGTTAATTCTGCAAAACTTGTTTTGGCAACATATATTTAGCTATGTCTTTTTTATTCATTTTTAGGCTTTGTCTTGAACAGTTGTCTGCTCAATCTCATTATGACTTCAGTCTCCGTGCTTTGAAGAGTGTCCTTGTTAGTGCTGGTAATGTCAAACGTGACAAGATTTCAACCATCAAGAAGACATTACTTGCCCAAGGTTCAGCAGCAGATGAGTCAAAAATTACTGAAACACTAAATGAACAAGAAATTTTAATTCAAAGTATTTGTGAAACAATGGTTCCCAAACTTGTTGCTGAAGATATTCCACTTTTGAAAAGTCTAATGAATGACGTTTTCCCTGGTGTTGCATATGTTGGAAATGAAATGAGACAAATGAGATCTGAGTTGAAGAAAGTTTGCAGTGAAGATCATCTTGTTTATGGTGAGGGTTTAGATAGTGGTGCAATGTGGATTGATAAAGTACTTCAAGTTTATCAAATTTCATGCCTTCACCATGGTCTCATGATGGTTGGTCCAAGTGGTTCAGGCAAATCCACAGCATGGAGAATTCTCCTTAAAGCATTGGCTAGGGTAGAAGGTTCTGAAGGTGTTTGCCATGTTATTGACCCAAAGGTAATTTATATTCTCTCTTTTCTGGTGTAGGTAATTTCAACAAAAAAGTCAAATGACTTGTGATGAAATTTTGCTGTTCACATCCTGAATATGAATGAGTTTTTAAACAACCAATGAAAACTAAGTAATTTTAAATTGAATGTTTTTTTTCTCTGTAATGTAGGCCATTTCCAAGAAAGATTTGTATGGTTTCCTTGATCCCAACACCAGAGAGTGGACAGATGGTCTTTTTACTCATATCTTGCGTAAAATCATTGATAACGTCCGTGGAGAACTCACTCGAAGACAATGGATCATTTTTGATGGTGATGTAGATCCTGAATGGGTTGAAAATTTGAATAGCGTGCTGGACGACAATCGTTTGTTGACATTACCAAATGGTGAACGATTGAGCATTCCGCCAAATGTAAGGCTATGATTGCTTATCAAAATAATATTTAATTAGATGACTTGTGATGAAATTTTGCTGTTCACATCCTGAATACAATGTTGATACAACTTCTATGGCTCTGAAGTCAAATTGTCCTTTAAACAGATCAGTTGATATTTTGTTTCGAGTAAACTTCAGTACATCTTTATATTTTTAGGTGAGGATTATGTTTGAGGTTCAAGATCTGAAGTATGCTACTCTTGCCACTGTCAGTCGTTGTGGTATGGTTTGGTTTTCAGATGATGTTGTTACTCCTGAGATGGTGATAGAGAATTACATTCAAACGCTACGAAACAAGCCCTTGGAAGAGTCAGAAGAGGACATACGTAGCAGACAACAGAAATCTGATGAGGAAGTAATATCTCCAACAATTCAGGTACTTAAACAACTTACTTCTCAAGTGCCAGAGGTAAAATGTACTATGATGATAACATTATTAACCATCTTTCGTTTGATGCAGATGATACCAAATTATATTCTGAGTACAGTTTAAAAAAAAATAATCTAGGGTGATGAAATTCAAAAAGAAAGAGGATTGCAATCAAATTAATTCTTTTTCAGGTGCAAAGAGACTTCACTGACCTTCTTCAACCTTATCTTCAATCAGATGGAGTTGTTTTGAAAACACTAGAATTTGCCAAGACTCAAGATCACATCATGGATTTCACTAAGATGCGAGCTCTCAATTCATTGTTTTCATTGATCAATCAAGGTGTTCGCAACATCTTGAATTACAATCAACAACATCAGGATTTTCCATTGTCTGCTCAACAAGTTGAGCAATATGTAGTTAAATATTTGGTCTACTCTCTTGTATGGTGTATGTCTGGAGATGGCAAACTTGAAATAAGAAACAAAGTTAGTGACTACATACGCAGCACAACAACCATCCAATTACCTCCCTCAAAGTCCTTGATCATTGATTATGAGGTTGGTATCTTTCTTTTTTTTTAAACTTTAATTTGCTTTATTCTTTATGATGAAAATTGGAATTACCGTATGATCTATATGATTAACATGTGCGGCAAAATCCTGAAAGGCTGTGTAACCTTGTTTTTGTTTCAGCATTACTCAAGCTCAGAACTGATCTTGTTTTATTGTACCTTAGGTTAACATGCAAGGTGAATGGGTTCCTTGGACCAACAAAGTTCCTCAAATTGAGGTTGAAACCCACAAAGTTGCTTCCCCTGATGTTGTTGTTCCAACTTTAGATACAGTGAGACATGAATCTCTACTTTACACATGGTTAGCTGATCACAAACCTCTTGTTTTGTGTGGTCCACCAGGCTCTGGTAAAACAATGACCTTATTCTCTGCTCTGAGAGCGTTGCCGGATATGGAAGTTGTTGGTCTAAATTTTTCAAGTGCGACCACACCAGAGCTTATTATGAAGACCTTTGAACATTACTGTGAGTACAGAAGAACACCAAATGGTCTAGTCCTGTCACCTGTATTGATTGGTAAGTGGCTTATCTTGTTTTGTGACGAAATCAACTTGCCAGACATTGACAAGTATGGAACACAGCGTGTTATCTCATTCTTGCGTCAACTTGTTGAACACAATGGTTTTTACAGATCATCAGATCAGCAATGGGTTTCTTTGGAGAGAATACAATTTGTTGGTGCTTGTAATCCGCCTACTGATCCAGGAAGAAAGCCTCTTTCTCATAGGTATGTTTTCTCTTTTAAGAATTCTAGTTAACTCTCTATTTCTATTTGAATGATGATAAAGCAGACGGGCGGACATAGTGTTTTACACCATGATGTATTGTCTTTATATCTGACAAGTTGATCACTGTTTGCAACATAAGTTCACACCATGTCAACTAATGAATTATGTTAAAGGTTATAGCTGATCATATGTATCTAGCAAAAACTGAATCAGCATATTTACTGTAGCGCACGCTTGCAAAGCATGCAAGCTGAGTCAGCACTTTACGAATCAAAATAACACACCTTTTTTTAGTGAGAACATGAAAGTCAGAATGAAATAATGGAAGAAGTGTTTATTAAAGAAATCTTTTTTACCTTCCCTTTTTATCATGCTGCAAGTTGTGACATATTGTTTATTGAATCACAATCGAAAAGTGTAAAAGAAAGCAGATATACAGTAAAGTTCTACAAGCTGATGAAAGCTGTTTTGTTATTGTATTGATTTCCATTGCTACAAACCACAGATATCAGGCAGATATCGCAGTCTGAAGTTGTAGCTAATATCCGTGCATTGTCAGCACACCGGCGCAAGACCAAGATACTACCCTTATATAGCCGGCCATAACCTTCAACTTAGTTATTTCTTTGTTTCAGATTCTTGCGTCATGTTCCTGTTGTATATGTTGATTATCCAGCATCAGCTTCTTTGGGTCAGATCTATGGCACATTTAACAGAGCAATGCTTAGACTGGTTCCATCTCTAAGAGGATTTGCTCAACCACTTACTGATGCAATGGTCGACTTTTACACAATGTCTCAAAAAAGATTCACGCAAGAAATGCAGCCACATTATATTTACTCTCCTCGTGAAATGACGAGGTGGGTAAGAGGTATTCTTGAAGCAATCAAACCACTGGATGAATTATCAGCTGAAGGTCTTGTCAGGCTTTGGGCTCATGAAGCTCTAAGGTTATTCCACGACAGGTGTGTATTATTTAATTCTCTCTGAACTACAATCTGACAATGTCTGTGTTCAATACACTTTAGGGCAACCTGGAGACTTCAAAAATGTTCAGATTTGGCTGACATTTTGCACACTTATTCCTTGGTCGAATACCTGGATTTCATTTAATTTTTTTGAACTTTGGGGCCTGGGTAGAGTTTTTATAGCCAAAACAAGGCTGGTCTGGTGATAACTCTGGGCTTCATTTTTATAGCTTTGTAGTTTATTTTCAGTTTAAACTAACAAGAAAAGTAATGGGACTGATATTTGAGCTAGTTGGGAAAATATTGAAGTTGAGCCCAGCACAGTTTGCATGTTCGACTGTTGTTATTGTAATGATAAGGTGTTTTATTGTCCTTTGTGATGAAAATTGGAATTACCGTATGATCTAAATGATTAACGCGTGCGGCAAAACCCTGAAAGGTCAAATCTTGTATTGTGATTATTGATAATTAAATGTGCAACTTGTGACTCTAATTAAAACCATTCTTATAGGTTGATCACTGATGAAGAAAGAAGATGGACCAACAAAAATATAGACACGGTTGCAGCCAAACATTTTCCCAATGCTGACATGACTGTTGCTCTGAAAAGACCAATCCTCTACAGTAACTGGTTATCTAAAGATTATCTGCCTGTGGAAAGACAAGAGTTGCGTGATTTTACACGTGCCAGGTTGAAGGTCTTCTACGAAGAAGAATTGGATGTGCCATTGGTCTTATTTGATGAAGTTCTTGATCATGTGCTGAGAATTGATCGTATTTTTAGGCAGCCACAAGGTCACTTGCTTTTAATTGGGGTCTCGGGTGCAGGAAAAACAACACTTTCAAGATTTGTTGCCTGGATGAATGGTTTATCAGTTGTGCAAGTCAAGGTAAAATGCTGTTTTTATTCTAAGAATGTTCATGATGAATTTTGAGGTATGAAATTAGGCATTTAAAAGGGTTTTTTTTTATTAAAGCTGATAGCTTTGTAAATATTAAACCAAAATCATAGAAATTATACCTCAAAATTTAAGTTGGAATTTCCTCTCTCTCTCTCTCTCATGAAATAAATATATTGATAGAGAATATTAACATAGTCTAATCATATTTCATTGCTCAATTCCGATCAGTTCCCAAGCGTACAATTATTTCACTCATTGTATAAAATATCAAATCTTTTTAATGACTGTGCCTCATAAAAACATTAAAAAAAACAAAAGAAAAAACACTATTTGGATTGATTTAATTTGCTAACAAGTTCTCTCTTAACACATAAGGGCAGACCAATTCAATTGTTTTACGGGCCCAACTGACCCACATTTTGAAACTGATTCGCCCATAAAACAAATCAACTTGGACTCATCTAATAGGTTGGATAATCTTACAATTAGAAAACTAATTGTATTCAAAAGTTTTGAAATGTTTAAATTTTACAAAACATTTGAGAACTATTGTACTGGTACCTGACTTATTATGCATACTAATAAGAGAACCATGACTACCAAAAATTTAAACTTTGTTGTGGATCACATGATGATGAAATCTTTATATGATGATATTATGACGGGCGGACAGAATATTTAAATAATGCTGCATTGTCATTTTTCCTGATAAATCATTTCATTGTTGTACTGATTGAACTTAATGCTGCCATTTACTTTAAAGGAAGAAACTTTTGCGAGGCGAAAAAAATCGCGAAATTTTGGGGTTTTACTTTTCGCGAATGGACCATTTGACTATATTTCGCGAGAATAAACTTTCGCGAACGACCCATTTGACTGGATTTCACAAGAATTAACTTTCGCGAAAAAGGCAATTCAAAAATATTTTTACCATGTTTAAGACACTTTTTATTCCTCTTCATCTTAAGAAACTTACTGTATCTGAAGTAAACACCCTTCATCAGTGCTTGCTATTGTCTTGCAGTGTAAATCCCACCGAAAAAAACGTTTTAGAGAAGTTTTGAGGGAAAACAACATATTTCACAGGAATTAACTTTTGCGATTTTGCCGAAAAATCACGAACTCGCGATAGTTTCTTCCTTTAAAGTACAGTTCATGGCAATAATGAAAAACTTTTCCCGAAAACTATTTCAAAACAAGATCAAAGCTTTTCCCCTTGATTCATGGACAAAGATAAATCACTCTTGTGATTATTGATTAACCTTTTTCTTCAATTATTATTCTGGCACAAATATGTAATCTTTATATGATGATATCATGACGGGCGGACAGAATATTTATATAATGCTGCATTGTCATTTTACCTGATAAATTTTTTAATTGCTGTACTGGATTTCAGACTAGCCGGTTTAATTAACTTTTCACATGTCTAAATATGTTTTGTATTTTTTTTCACCAGGTTCATCGAAAGTACACTGGTGAAGACTTTGACGAGGACTTGAGAATTGTTCTTAGGAGATCTGGATGCAAAAATGAAAAGATTGCATTTATTATGGACGAGTCTAATATTTTAGACTCATCGTTTCTAGAAAGGATGAACACCTTGCTTGCTAATGGGGAAGTTCCTGGGCTTTTTGAAGGTAATTTAATTATTATTTTGCACTTCTCAGCGTGATCTAAAATGTTGGGGGAAAACTGTCTCGTTCAAATATCCAGGTTGTTTATTTGAAAATTAATTAAAATCTTGAAATTAAACAAGGTTTATTTGAAAATTGAATAAAGTTAGCTAATCTAAAATTTGGTACACATGTTCTTTGGATAACTCTGGTTGGAATGTTTAATAGTTTTCTACTATTTGTTTCATTTACCAGGTGATGAATACACTACCCTGATGACACAATGTAAAGAAGGATCCCAAAAAGCTGGCCTTATGCTTGATTCAAATGAAGAATTGTACAAATGGTTTACACAACAAGTTATGACGAACCTTCATGTTGTCCTCACAATGAATCCTTCATCTGAAGGTTTGAAAGACAGAGCTTCAACCTCGCCTGCCTTGTTTAACAGATGTGTTTTGAACTGGTTTGGAGATTGGTCCACTGGTGCCTTATACCAAGTTGGTCAATCCTTTACAAGTAAAGTTGATCTTGAGAAAAACGGTGTAAGTCAAAATAATATATCTTTGTCCACTTTTTTCCATTTTCTCATTTAGCTATCTTTAAAAGTGTCTTTATCCTGTTATGAGTATTATATTTTTCATTTGTATTTGCTTTTAGTATAAAGCTCCTGATTTCTTACCAGTTGTGTACAAAGATCTACCAATGCCACCCTCACACCGTGATGTCATTGTCAATGCCATGGTTTTTGTACATCAATCCATGCATAAGTTGAATGAACGTGAATCTGCTCGTGGTGGTCATACTGTTTCGGTTACACCTAGAAGTTACCTTGACTTCATCAATCATTACGTAAGTTGGATTATTTGAAAAGATCCTACTTTATTTTTATAGGCAACGTTAAGCTTATGTCTTCTATTCATTTGGTAGATTCTCGTAACAAGATTTTTTCTGTTTAGATGAAACTGTTCAATGAGAAACGATCTAACTTGGAAGAACAACAATTGCATTTGAATGTTGGTTTGCAGAAGATAAGAGATACTGTTACTCAAGTTCAAGATTTACAACAAAGCTTGGCATTGAAGAGGCAAGAGCTAGAAGCAAAAAACACCCTTGCCAATCAAAAACTGAAACAAATGGTGAAAGATCAACAAGAAGCTGAAAAGAAACGTGTCACTTCAACTGAATTACAAGTTGATTTACAGCAACAAACTGAAGCCATTAATGTTAAGAAAGCTCAAATCATAACAGAGTTAGCCGATGTAGAACCTGCTTTACAAGATGCCAAGAGTGCAGTCAAGTCAATCAAGAGAGAACATCTTGATGAGTTGAGGAGATTGGGCAAACCTCCACCAGCTATCCGAATGGCTTTGGAATCTATCTGTCTTTTGTTAAACACACCATGCACTGATTGGAAAGAAATCCGTCAAATTGTTAGCAAGACTTCTTTTATCCCAAGCATTGTCAACTTCCAAACTGAAGATATAAAAATCACAATCAGGAAACAAATGATTAGCCAATTCTTAAACAACCCTGATTACAGTTATGAAAAGATGAACAAAGCCAGTTTGGCTTGTGGTCCTTTAGTCAAATGGGCTATTGCTCAAGTTTCATATGCTGATATGTTGCAAAAGGTTGACCCTCTTCGTGAAGAATTGACTAAGAATGAAGATGCTATGCTTGCTAACAAGTCTAGGGTAAGCGAACTCTTTGTAAATTTTCCTTCGTATTTCTAAAATTTATTTGTACAATTCATGCTTGAATAATAATCATTTAAAAATATATGAATTTGCAAACAGTCAACTAGCTCTATCTTGACTCTGTATTTTCAATTGTACTGTACTTTACTATTGTGAATATTGAATTGTTAACCAACATAATAAAACTCTTAATCCAACACCCTTTTCCCTTTCTTCCTGATACCATAAAAATAAATCTATATCTTAATTTCCTTAGCTGACTGCTGTTGCAGACATGATCAATGAGCTGGAAGGTCATATTGCTAAATATAAAGAAGAGTACGCTGCCTTAATCAGTGAAGCACAAGCTATTAAAGCAGATTTATCAACTGTCGAAGCAAAAGTCACAAGAAGTACTGCTTTGTTAAGAAGTCTTGGATCTGAAAGACAAAGATGGGAAGAAACAAGTGAAGGCTTTCAAAATCAAATGGGAACAATTGCTGGAGATGTCTTGTTGAGTACTGCCTTCCTAGCTTATGGAGGTTACTTAGATCAACAAATGAGGTCAAGTTTATGGCAAATTTGGAAATCACATATTGAACAAGCTGGAATCAGTTTTAGATTGGACCTTGCTAGAACTGAAGTAAGCAAAGTTGAGATATTAATATTTACCAAAATTGTATTGTTAGGTCTTCTCTATTCAAACAATTGGTAGCTATTCTACTTGGTTGTGTTTGAATAAAATTATGAAAGCTATTTATTCTGCCTTCAAAACTTATGTGGACAAATAGTAAGATTATTCATGTAACAAAATGTTAACTGAAAGTTAACACTTTACTAGAACATTTCTTAATTTTATTTCTATTGTACCTTCAGTTTTTGTCAACTGCAGACGAAAGATTACAATGGCAATCCCACTCTTTACCATCTGATGATTTGTGCACTGAAAATGCGGTCATGCTTAAACGGTTTAACAGATACCCTCTTATTATTGATCCCTCTGGTCAAGCTACTGAGTTCTTGCTCCAGGAGTATAGAGAGAAGAAAATAACCAAAACCAGTTTCCTTGATGATGCATTCAGAAAGAATTTAGAAAGTGCATTGCGATTTGGAAATCCATTACTTGTTCAAGATGTTGAAAGCTATGATCCTATCCTCAACCCTGTTTTAAACAAGGAAGTTCGAAAGACTGGTGGTCGTGTGTTGATTACATTGGGTGATCAGGATATTGATCTGTCACCTGCTTTCACAATTTTCCTGTCCACTAGAGATCCAACTGTAAGTAGTTTTATCATCAGGGTTTCCAGTGATTAAGGAAAATTTAGATGTGGAAAGTCAGGGAGAAAATTTTAGCAAAATATCTGGGAAATACAAGCTAATAATTTTGGTGAAACCCCATACTGGTAAACAAGCCTTAAAAATACAATAGCTTTAATGCGTCCTAATTTCTGGCAAAATAGATATTACAAGTCTAAATTTGCCATAGCTGTTGATATTCCATTTGCAAGTAATTTGTACAATCAGAGGTGACCTCTTCAATCCATTCGAAATTTGGTTAAAGCATGTTACACCTTACCTTTAAAAATGTTGTATTTTAGGTTGAATTTCCACCAGATTTGTGTTCAAGAGTCACCTTTGTCAATTTCACTGTTACAAGAAGTTCACTACAAAGTCAGTGTCTACATGAGGTGCTCAAAGCTGAACGCCCCGAAGTTGATGCTAAACGCTCTGATTTGTTGAAATTGCAAGGAGAATTCCATCTTCGATTGCGTCATTTGGAGAAAGAACTGCTGCAAGCTTTGAATGAATCTAAAGGAAGCATTTTGGATGATGACAAGTAAGAAATCTTTATCTTTCTTGTGTATTTGCAAAGGACTTCAGTTTACATAGCACATAAGATTTTCACACCTTAACTAATTATAATTTAGTGAAGGGTTCTTTGTGGTGCAAGATTGATGCTTGTGATAACTGCTGGTGCTCATTAACTATTGAGATATCAGTTTTAAAACATTGCTACATACTCAATTTCAAATCAAATGTTTGCTTTTTTCACCTTGAGCACTTCACTTTACATAGCACGCAAGATTTTAATACTTTAACTAATTACAATTTAGTAAAGGGTTCTTTGTAGTGCAAGATGGATGCTTGTGATAACTGCTGGTGCTCATTAATTATTGAGAAATCAGTTTTAAAACATTGCTACAAACTCAATTTCAAATGAAATGTTTGCCTTGTTCATCTTAAGCACTTATTTGAAAAACCTTCCTCTTAATCATAGAGTCATCACTACTCTTGAAACATTGAAGAATGAAGCTGCTGAAATCACTCTGAAAGTCAAGGAAACTGATACAGTAATGATGGAAGTCGAAGCTGTCACTGAACAATATCGAACATTGGCTGCAGCTTGTAGCTCAATCTATTTCACCATGGAAGGATTCCATAGCGTTCATTTCATGTATCAATTTGCATTGAAGTTTTTCTTGGAGATTTTCCAATCCATCTTGTATGACAATGAAATGCTCAAAGACAAAAAGGACCCGATTGTTCGTTTAAACATCCTCATTGAATGCTTGTCACAGGTAGATATTGTCTTGTCTATTTAGAGTGATCACTACTTGGAAATTTAAATTTATTGTTTAATATTGAAGAACTTTGCAGCCAATGTTTTTTAATAATAGCTTGTGGATGTGATTTTTTGGGCTGTTCTTGTTAGAATTACTAGTTTGTTTATTTTTTATTCTCTGCTTAGGTTGCCTACAATCGTGTTGCCCGCGGTTTATTCCATGATGATAGAATTACATTTGCAACACTCCTTGCTCGAATCAGACTGAAAGGCAAAAGGTAAGCAAAGTATGTCTGGTATGATAACTCAGTTGGGTTTGGTCTTTTGATGATAACTATTCCGCATCGCTCCGAAAATATTTGTGGACAAATAGTTACTCTGAAGACTATAACTAAAAATGAAAGGTTAAATGTATTTAGATTTGGTCTGATTAGACTCTTTTGATGATAACTATTCCGCATCGCTCCGAAAATATTTGTGGACAAATAGTTACTCTGAAGACTAACTAAAAATGAAAGGTTAAATGTATTTAGATTTGGTCTGGTTAGACTCTTTTGATGATAACTATTCCGCATCGCTCTGAAAATATTTGCTGAAGACTTAATACATTCCTATAAAATTTAAACTTTGAGGGTCGGCTAAGAACATCTGCAAAGCCAAGGGACATAAGCTGAGCTTGTGCAATTTTTGCAGTTTAATGTATTCTATTCTGTTTCATTACTTGTATGGAATAGTGGTATTCTAACTATGTGGAAAACTTGATTCTGAAAATATTTTATTTTATTTGCAATATATTTTTAGTCTTAAAAAAGAAGTATTGCAGATTATAAGATGTGTTTTTCTTCTTTTTAGTGAAAATCATTATGACAATGAGTTTGATCACCTTCTGAAAGGCAAAGAAATTGTTGTACAAGCCGATTTGGTTAACATTCCAGGATTTACTGATCAATTGGTAAGAATCATAAGCTGCAGACCATTCATTTTTATGTCAGTGTTCAATTATTGCTGTCTTTCAGAAAATCTGTAATTTTTTTTTGAAAATTTTCAGAAAGATTTGCATGCTTGTTATGGATATATTGGTATTAAAAGGTAGGTTTGAAAGTTGTTATTTTTTCTCATTTTAGAAAACTGCACTTTTGCGCTTGAACAAACTCCCACCATTCAAAGAGATTGAGAAATTCATCAAAGTTAACCAAGAAAAATTCAATCAGTGGCTTGATTCAGCCAACCCAACACAGAATGTGCCAAAATGTTGGGATGTCAGCGATCTTACACCTGTTGGAGAAGTCATGTACGAAACACTTGTTGTTCAAGCTTTCAGACCAGACAATCTTCATGCTATGATGAAACGTTTTGTTTTGACTGTTATGGGAGGCGGCTTCCTTCAGGGTGCAGAACAAGAAATGAACATGTCAAGTGTGGTTGAGAAGGAGGTAAAACTATTTATTATGATGCACCAAAGAAAAACTATTCCTCATCACTCTGAAATGGTTGAGGACAAAATAGGGAACTGACAATTCATTGTGTGACTTGTAATTATTTTAATACTGGTTCGTAATTCAAATACTTATACATTAACATTGTATTTAGATCAAAGCGCAAACACCAATGTTGTTATGCTCGCCTGCTGGTTACGAAGTGAGTGGAAGAGTTGACGATTTAGTTGCACAAACTGGTAAATCTATCACTTCGATTGCCCTTGGATCTGCTGAAGGTTTCAACGAAGCTGAGAAAGTTATTGGTGCTTCTGTCAAATCAGGAAGGTAATGTTGATCTTGTATAAGAAGATTTTAATTTCCATTCCATTTTTACTTATGATGGGTTGATGATAAAAGTGAACCATTTCGATTCTGAAACAAAATGTTGAATTTGTTCATGCACCACCATCTGACCATCTATTTCACTTAGCACTGATTCTAACAGCGCCTAAAGAATAAGCAGTCATTCATGGATATTGTTTCTATTTTAGATGGGTTCTTTTGAAGAACGTTCATTTGGCAACATCCTGGTTGGTATCGTTGGAAAAGAAACTCCATTCGATGCAGCCCCATCCTAACTTCCGTTTGTTCATGACAATGGAAGTCAATCCAAAGGTTCCTGTCAACTTGCTTCGAGCCTCTCGTGTTTTCATCTATGAACCACCACCAGGCATCAAGGCCAATCTTCTCCGAACCTTCAGCACAATTTCAGTTTCAAGAATGTCTCAAGCACCTGCTGAAAGAGCAAGGATGTATTTCTTACTGGCCTGGTTCCATGCGATTGTCCAAGAAAGAGTGCGATATGCTCCTCTTGGTTGGTCAAAATCTTACGAATTCAATGAATCAGATCTTCGAGTTGGTTTTGACATGCTGGACATATGGATTGCATCTGTCTCCCAAAACAGAGCCAATATTCCACCTGAGAAGTTACCTTGGGATGCATTCAGCACCTTGCTTGGCCAATCAATCTATGGTGGTCACATTGATAACGAATTCGATCAAAAGTTGCTGCAATCGTTCATCGATCGTCTTTTCACCAAGCGTAGCTTCGATTCTGAATTCCCCTTAGTGACAAGTGTTGAAGGTCAGAAAGACACACCAATCCCAGACGGAGTGCGTCGTGAGCAGTTCTTACAATGGGTATCAAATCTTCCGGACTACCAATCACCATCATGGCTTGGACTACCAAATAATGCTGAGAAAGTCATCTTGTCAAACTTGGGTGACTCGTGCCTCGCCAATCTGTTGAAAATGAGAACACTGGCTGAAGATGATGAATTGGAGTACGTTCCCGAAACAACCGACAAAGATGAAAACCTAGGTGTTGATGATCGCCCTCAATGGATGAAATCTCTCCAACAATCTGTTCGTAACTGGCTAAGTATCTTACCAGAATCGATTCAACCTGTCAAACGTACTATGGAAAACATCAAAGATCCGTTGTTTAGATGTTTTGAGCGAGAAGTCAACCTTGGTGTGAAGTTGTTGAACAACATGCGCTCAGATCTGACTGAAATCATGATGGTATGTGAAGGTCAACGGAAACAAACAAATGATTTGAGACTGATCATTGATAATCTAGTCAAAGGTGTCATCCCTAAATCATGGAATCGGTACAAAGTACCATCAGAACTTACTGTTATCCAATGGATTGTTGATTTGGCTGAACGAATGAAACAATTGAGGAACATTTCCAAGATTTCGAACACAAGTGGTGCGCGAGAGATAAAGACAATGAAAGTGTGGATGGGTGGTTTATTCATGCCTGAAGCGTTCATCACGGCTTCTCGTCAATACGTTGCTCAAGCCAATCAGTGGTCTCTTGAAGAATTGTATCTCAAAGTAACAGTTGCAGACCAAAAGGAACAATTAACAATCGATGATTGCAGCTTCCTTATCTCTGGTGAGTTAATTTCCTATTTTCTCTCTGTTGAAATGATGAAAACTATTCCGCATCGCTCCGAAATAAATGTGGACACATAGTTACACTGATCTACTTTCATTCGTTTACTGACGCATGCGTACACTAGCATGGCTGGTTGTATTTGGGCTGAGTATTTATATAATTTTCCATTTTCTTGTTTAGGTTTGAAATTACAAGGTGCGTCTTGCGCAGCAAACAAATTGAGTTTGGTTGATACTATAATCACTGACCTATTCGATATCCGTCTTCAGTGGGTAAAGATCGATACAGCTAATCCACCAGTACTGAGTGGAAACGATGTTAGTTTGCCAGTGTATTTAAACCAAACAAGACGGGAGTTGTTGTTTACAGTTGATATGAGTACCTCGGGTGCTGTTCCTGGAAGATCCTTCTATGAACGCGGTGTCGCCTTCATTCTGTCGTTCTTGTCTGGCTAAGGAATAACAAAAGTATTTAAATTTATTAGCCCACGTATTATTTCCGTAATATATGAAATGTAGGAGAATTTTATTTTTTAGAACAATTTAATTTTAACTTAATGTAGGTGGTGAATAAATATCTCAAAGCTTTTGGAAACCAAGGGTTTCTTTCTTTCAATATTCATTTACTCCGTGTGTGAATTGTTTTGTTTCTGTTCTGTTATTTCCAACTTTGAATTTTAAGCCTTCGGAAGTTTTTCTGAATCTAGAGAAAAATCTGTTTGTGATTTATTTCGTTATGGGATTTACTTTAATTTAATGTCATCTTATTGTACTTATTTTAATTACTTCTAATTGCAAAATATGCAAAATATACAAATTATAAATTGAAAATTAAATCGACTGATAATAGAAAGTGCGCATGTCCCAACTCATGTAAACCAACTTGCCTAGCCTGTGCCAAACCCGCACAAATTTTTGGAGAAGGAATCCTTGAATTAGATATTGTTGTTCTATAAACATTCATCTGTTTCTCTTGAATCAGGCAACCTTCATGCATTTTTCATTTGCGAGATATCGCAGTTTAAAGCACGCATATATTTTCCAGATAACAGCTTTTTATGATAGCATTTTTAATCCAAATGAAGGTGATATCAGGCCGATGCGAATTGAATTTGCTTAAAGATTAATATCTTTGTTTTGAAAAAATCCCAAAATAGCAATTCAAATTTTCCCAGTGGATGTCGAAATCGAGCTAAAACACGCAGCTTTTCAATGGGTGCTAGCTAAAACACGCAGCTTTTCAATGGGTGCTCTCTTGGGAGCAAAAGCCTTCTAGAGGTAGAATGTTGGTTATCTTTTATTTCTACATCGTTGGGTAAACTAGTGTTTCGTAAGTATTTAGTCGGTCTTACGATTTTCGATAATTATTGAAAAAAAAGAACTCTCTTTCGAGAGTCTCGATAAGGATGCATTACTGTACTACTTGAACCGAGGCCTTTTTAGTACAAACCTTATAATGTTTTATACGCCTTCAATTTCTGGAAGGTGAATTGATTTTTGACAGCAAAACTTCATATATTTTGTTTGACCTCCTTGCGATGTTGAAATGTATCACAGGTGTTAATTGCATATTGACTATGACATACTTCGGTGTCCATCCAAGATGTACGAATTATTCGTAAATGAGAGGATAGATAAATTTGATTTAAAAACAACGGTATGTATGTGCAGCCAAAAATTCGGAGCCTTACAGTGCATTTTTCGACCGTCATTTTCCCCCGGTTTTCGCGAATAATTTCAACATTTTCTTAAATTCCCTATCCTTACAGTACACTTGAATTTTTTTAGAACCTTGAAAACTTACCCTTGGGGCCGCACACACCGTAGAGGTCGGACCATAAGAGCGTAGTGTAGTGCATCGTGTATTATCTGGTAACCAAACGTGGAATTTTTTTCCGACACGCTAAAGCTCTGAAGTTCGGGAAAATTTTAAACTTAGCTTAAACTTAGCCCGCTCCTTCAGAGCCTTAGCGTGGGCGGCCGCTAAACCACCATCGGACTACAGATAATGCATCGTACCGTAATTCCTCAAATAAGCGCCGCGGCGCTCTTTAAATTTTTGAGATTTTAAGTGCGGCGCTCTTTTTAGAGGACGGCGCTTATCAGAGGGCAGGGAGGCGCTCTTTTCAAATTTTTGATTTCCTACTTTATAAAGGCCTGAAAAATAAAAAAATCAAGCATTTTCCTCAAAATTATGTAGGTTTCAACCCACAAAACATACCACACTTAAGTTCTTGACGTATTTAGAATAAAATTTGGAAGACTTTACTAACAAAGAAAGTATATAATTCAAATAAAACACATACTGGTCGCTTTCAGAGGTGCGGCGCTCTTTAGAGGGCGGCGCTTATTAGAGGGCGGCGCTCTTTGCAAATTTTAAATTTAGGTGCGGCGCTCTTTAGAGGGAGGCGCTAAATAATAGAGGAAATACGGTATGCATTGAAAATCTAGAATGTGGACACATGCGGGCGGGATGGGGAGTAGATTGGCGGTGACATGGCGTTGGGAGAAATAGAATCGAGACTATGAATGTTTATTGGGTAATCAAGACGTTCGATAAACAAATCGCGATGGAAGATTGAAAATGGTAGCATTACATTTACTGGAATAGGGAGAATTCCTTTTACTGATTTTATATTTACTGTTATATCGTCTTTTCATTTTTAGTTTTCTGTTTCCTCCGCTAGTAGAGGTTTCTACAAAAGCTCTTTTTATTTTATAGACGAAACGAGTACTAGAAAAAAATTCAATTATGAAAGACTTTCCAAACAAAGATGGTAATTGGTCATGGGAAGAGCTTGAAACTTTCAGCAAAGCTCTAGGATACCACCCAAAAGTATTTGCTGATCATTTACCAGTCTCTTCAATCTCATCATTAGCAGGAGAGGATATCAGTAATTCAAGCTTGCAAACTGCATCTATAGTTAAGTATGATGATCTTATTACAGTTTTCAATGGGGATTTGTTCTACCCAATCTTGAATAAAACTTTTAACCATCATGATGGAACTTACAATATGAAAGTTGTTTCAAAGGCAGTTCAGCTTCTCCAAAAACGGTTTACAAGCTTTTCTCAGCTAAGAGTATCAAGAGTATCATTTCAGACATATGAAGGTTCTGATCATGCTGGACTGGAAGACAAATATGTCATGAGAGCATTAAAACTATGTGGAAAAATAATGGCACCAGATCGATTAAAGCAGCTTTTGCAGCATATGGGTCGACTTGTGTCTGATAGACTTATGTTATATGAGTTTTTGGAATTAGTTGCAAGTGCTGATTCATTGTCCGTAATTGAAAAAAATATTATCAAAGAAGATTTGAGTGAAAAATTGGACCAAAGAGGATTATATCAATTATGTGAATTTCGTAATGAATTGTTGACTTATGATGACCGATGTTATAAAGAATTAAATAAAGAATTTCAAGAGATGTTAAAGATTATACCAGTAGCGGACAAGCAACTAAGCTCACATAATCTTTTTAGCAATACACAATGGGCCACTCCTCCTTTAGTAAATAAAATGTACCATGGAAAAATGGTTGCAAAAAGTAAGCAAGAGGGTAAATTGTTGCAGGACTGTGTGAATAACTCTAATGAAATTGTGAGTGTAAATCAAGAAACTATGTGTGGAATTTGTGTTAACAAAATAATGGATATAAAAAATGGGAAGACTGATGCTAAAGTAAATAGTATCAACAAGGATAAGCTGTTTTCACCAAGCTCTACAACTCCAAAAATTGACAAATCCAAATGGAAGAAACCTCTGCTTGTCACCGATGATGAAGTTGAGGACACAAAACAGAAAATTCAAGATATGCAGTGGGTTTTGTCAACCCAAAATACTAATAATTTGAGGGAAAAAAATAATTAGTCCCTTATTGATAATAATACAGTTTTAAAAACTAATAAACACTAACTGTTAGACGATTATTTTTTAAATTAAATTATGATAGATATTCAATTCAAGGCTTATTTTAATGCTAATATATAGTTTTGTGTGCTTTGCTCTTTTTCAAAGTACATTATAATTTATCTTCAGATTTCCTCAGAAAATAACTTTTATAATTTCATGAAAAATTGATTTCGGTCATTTTGTTGATTTTCTTGAATGAGATAAATGCAGTATATTTTTAAAAACAAGTTATTTTTATCTTGATCGCAATGCAGGTTCACATTTTGGACAATTTTTCAACGGTGATGAAATTTCATAAGATTTTCAGCATAAAACATAAAGTTAAGACTTTTAATTTAAAAGAATTCCTGTTTTCAAACTAACGGTTGACGGTATTTGATACTTAGTCAAATAGTTGTTTGCAGTGGAAATGCTTTGTGATTCTTCAGGTGCAAATATTGAATGCACTTTGGTTTTCTCATTCTTGCGGTCTTTATGATTTGCACATTTGAGATGCTTGAACATTTTTTGTGTTCTTTGTTTTTGCAATCAAATAGTTTTTCAAATGTTTTTTGTTTTATTAAATTGATACTTAGTCAAAGATTATGGAACATACTTTTCAGGTTTTCACATTAAAATGATAATTTAATAATAATGTTTACTGTTAGTTCAGACATGGCCCTACTTTTACACAGTACTTATTGACTGTTGTCGTTATTTTACTGTAATCTTTTAATTTTCAAAATATTGTATATATTTTATTATTTATCTTATTTTCATAAATTATTTTAGCTAGTTTTTTTTGTCCTGCAAACTTTATATGAAATGTGACATTTTTATGAGAGTTAAAAATATGGTGGAAGTTATGGCTAGTTTATTTAAACGAGTTGACAGACTACATACTTTATGATGTCATCGATATTTTTGTCAACAAATGTTTTAGCAATCAAACAATAAGAGTGTTCTTTTTTCTCTTCTTTCTTAGATATTTTTTTCTTTCCATGGATTTTTTTCTTTCCATAGATTTTTGTCTTCAAAACAGTAAATCTTTACGAATACAGGTGCTCTATTATATTTTTCTTACTCCCCCCACCCTATTTTTATTTGCATAGTACATGATCTGTAATAATAGGTACTTGAAAATCTTTTTGCCCGCCGCTTTTACTTCTGCTCGTTTGCTCCTCGTCTGGATCCACACCAATTTATCCTCATTTCATTCATTTGGCGTCCGTTAAATCTCCGTTAAATACGTTATTGTCTTTCCTTGTTTTTCTGTTTCTGAAACAAATTTGAGGGCATGTCGAAAATTCACGTCAAAAATCTGAGGGCACGTCAAAATCAGAGGGCACGTCAAAACTTTTTGCACGAAAGCACGTCAGGCACGTCAGAATTTGGAGAGCACGTGGGTACGTAGGCAAGCGGGCACGAAGGCACGCCACAAAATTGAGGGCACGCAGGCACGTAGGGCACGTCATTTAGCAGACTCGTTTATAAAATGTTTACTTGACCTTTTTACCTTAAGGGCACTAATTTTGGCGGGAACTTAATTTGTCGGATTTAGCCAAAATCCGCCAAATTAAGTTCCCGCCAAAAGAAATTTCCGCCATCCGCCAAATTAAACTTTTTGAAAATATGAGCTATTTTTTCGCTGTTTTTACGCCATTTTAAGGTTAAATTTTTCAGCAACCGCCAAATTTAGTTTTTTCGTCCATGCCGCCATCCGCCAAACTAAATCCCCTTTGAAAAAACTTTTTCGGTCATCATCCGCCAAAATTAGTGCCCTTTTAAGATAGTCAAAATTAGTCCATAAATTTGCTGCAAAATTCAATCAGTCAATTGCGAAATTAAACTCCACGACAATCTCTTCCCTTAACAGGAGACTCAACAGATTAATCGTTACCCTAGTTTCGCAATTCTTTTGTATTTTTTTTCCTATTGTCCTTCTCGGCCATCGATGTATGCGTTTCTGCTGCTATTGTCTTCATCGGCAATCCGTGCATCGAAAGATTCAAAAAAGTTTCAAAAACAAAGATGCTGTAAATCAAACATGAAAAAATAGAAGTTTTATGTTTAGCATAC
>JAUJPO010008791.1:0-16153 GCA_032270745.1 Tiaropsis multicirrata | reverse complement strand
CACTCTCCGTCAAAGTTTCAACACTGATGGATACAGAAGATTCTCAAAAAGTCTTTAGTAAGAGTGTTGCTTTTGCTTATTATCTTTAAATGAAGTCAACACTCTCCGTCAAAGTTTCAACACTGACGGATATAGAAGGTTTTCAATCAAGATTTTTTAGGAATAGTTTTTTATTGAAACCACTTTTATCTATATTTTTCTAGTAAAGTGGTGCGTAACATAGGAACGTAACATAGAAGCGTAACATAGAAACGTAACATAGAAACGGATGTGTTTCCAATTTTTCTTGGCTTTTCTAGTCTTGTGATAAGCTTATAATAATCTTATCAAGTGAAAGCCAGGGAGGGTTTAACATACTTTTCCCCATCCAACTATTGCAAAATAATCTGAAACCGACTTAGCCGCTGAGCCTTTAATATGGTTACAAAACGCGATTTTTTTTATTACACAAGGAAATCTAACGGCGAATCATTATAATAGGTTTAAAGGATGGGTTTAAGCTTATGAATACTACCGAACTTGTATTTATTACTTGTTATAGATTTTGTAAGTTTTTTACTCTTGATCCAGTTAATGGTATGTGATTTCGTGAAGTCTTTTATGAGTTTTTCAAGACATAAAATCAAGTTTTCCGTAGTAAAGTCTCTTAAACGAGTTTGGACAACGATTCATCAAGCCAAAAATATATGTCTCTGTTATTCAAGCGATTTTTAGAGACTTTTGTACTAAAAGGTAAAAGAACGACGTTGTCTCAAATTGGAAGATAGATTATATGTTTTCAGACCAGCCATATTGAAGGTATGGAGCTGCTAAATTGAGCCCATTGAAGTTTTCCGTAGTAAAATCTCTTAAACGAGTTTGGAGAACGATTCATCGAGGCAAAAAGATTTGTTATTCAAGTGATTTTTAGAGACTTTTGTACTAAAGAACGACATGGGCTCAATTTGGAAGATAAATTATATGTATTTATGTGTTCAGTTCTTTTAAAAACATTCAGTGACGCGTGTGCTCAGTTTCAGCCTGTACCAAACCCCACTTTTTATGTGCAGAGATACAGGGATTTAGAACAGCAAAGTCGGACCATGAGCTGTGGAGGGAGAGTTATTCTTTATTGTCGACCTATGGATCGAAGAAATGATGGTGAGCTGTGGAGGGAGAGTTGTGTTGTTTACCTGATATGAGGGTCGAAGGATTGATGGTGAGCTGTGGAGGGAGAGTTGTATTGTTTATCTGAGGGTTGAAGGAATGATGGTGAGCTGTGGAGGGAGAGTTATTGTTTATTTTCGACCTGAGGGTTGAAGGAATGATGGTGAGATGTGGAGGTAGAGTTGTATTGTTTTACCTGAGGATCGAAGGAATGATGGTGAGCTGTGGAGGGAGAGTTGTATTGTTTATCTGAGGGTTGAAGGAATGATGGTGAGCTGTGAAGGGAGAGTTATTGTTTATTTTCGACCTGAGGATCGAAGGAATGATGGTGAGCTGTTAGGGTGGATATATGATAAATAAGAACAAAATAAGAACAACTTGAGCCTAAACTCGGCATATAATCGGCATGTAATCGAGCTTTGTCGAACTTAATCGAACTTTGTTTGCCGATTAGAGTCCGAACTCTCATAACTCTAAATTCGATTAGTCCGAAAAATGTTGTGCAGTTTTTAAGTTATGTTTGCTGCTTTAAAAAAACAAAAATAAAACAGCCTAGACTCATCCCAGATTTCATGGTTCTCATAAAAAAACTGTAAATGATTTAATTTTGTCAATACAAAGAAGAATATATTGGAATTTTCTCGTGGCTTGGATCACGAGATTTAACGCTTGGCTACGTTTCGAGAGATTCTTCTCCCATCATCGGGCAAAATAGAAGCTGCTTTCCCTACCATATATATTATTATTAAGATTCAGATTACACATAATTATAATAAGCAAACAAAGAAGAATGATTTTGTTCGTTGATATTTTGTAATAAGAATCGCTAAGTGAACTTGCTTGTTGTATGGGTTGTGCTTTACTACATGATTTCATTCACTAAAAGAAATCAAAATCAAAACATTTTTCTATATATGGTAATGCCGCAAACTGTTTACGCGTTTGAAAAACGTTGAAGAATAAGCGCTTTAGTTTGAGCTCAATACAGCCGACATTCATAAAAGTTTGGTCGAATAACATCGAAAACATTGATGCTAAAAGGTGATATTGTTAAGGTTCTTAAAAATTAACATCTATGTAACCAGTTTTCTCCATTCGTGTTTTCTTAACTCGGAACATTTCCTTCGCCATTTATTTGTATGATATTGCGGATTGCAAAGCATCATTAGATAAAGTTCAACCGTTTGAATGCTTGGGGTGAAAGTACAAGTTTGTAAAAAGAGAGTTAGAGAGTTTTATATAAAAGGTGCACAAATCCTATGGGTTAGATAATATACAATACATGACACTTTCTATTTGTAAAATGATTTTTAAATTGATAGATTTTTGAAAGTTTAAACTGCCAGTTTTTTTTTAAACTAAAGTTCTAGGCCTTTATGTTTTGCATATTGGAAGTTATTTAAGAAATATTTTGTTTATAATATTGAATTCGAACTGCTTTAGAATAAATTTAGAAGGTTTCAAGATTCCTTTCATACAAGGTTAGTAAATATAAAATCAATTCTGTATTAGGATGGAGGGGGAGGAGAATATAAGCTTTTTCTTTTACTGCCGGACATTTTGCATTTTCAACTCCCGGACAATAGCTTAATCCCCAAACAAGTGTTGATTTGACCCCCTAGACATCCGAAATTTCTCCGGACAAGAATCATTACCCCGGACACATAATCATTTGCAAAAGTTCTTTTCTGAAACAGCGCAATACCAATGGGTTTTCCAGAAAAAAAATCCATATTCCCAACCCCCCTGGATCTCCGTGCTGAAAATTTCGAACCCCCCCCCCTGGATATTCTTGGTCCTCAAATTCTTACCCTCTGATAACTCTAAGAATATCCCAGGATATTGAAAATTTGGGACCCCTGGATATGCTATATCCTCAAAAGGGAAAACCCCAATATGTTAGTTCTATGTTAATAAAAAAAATATCAAAAAAATATTTTATGTCTTCGTTATATTTCATTTCTTTAACAAGACACGAAACAAGATTTTAATTTAAACCTTTTCGCGAAAAATATTCCCATAGTAAGTACAGTAGTATCGTTTATAGTTATAAGTTTATATATGAGAAATAGGATGAATGATGGAGTACCCTTTTTGAAAAACTGATTTATATAGTCTGTCTGTGTCAAAAAGGTTTTGCAATATTTTTCAGTTTTGTTTGCTACTTTTTAACCAGACTCCGGGTAATCGAATTTTGTCGAACTTAATCGAACTTTGTTTGTTCATGTTTGTTTATTTGTCACAACTCTTTTTTCGATTTGAGTTCGATTAGTCAGATTGGAGAGTTCGATTAGTCAGATTGGAGAGCTCGATTTTTTTGACTAGTCGAACTCTTGTTGTTCGATTATTTCGATAATCGAACTGTTTGATAAACTTGTAGTTTTCGTATGATGAAAAGATCTGTATGTTTGAAAAGATATTGAAAAGTGGAATAAAGTACCAATAGAGGAAAAATTCAATCACAATTATTCAAAAGAGAGTGAAGAAAAACGAATACAAAAGTTTTACTCGATAAACTTGATTATTATGGACTAATAATCGATATATTTTACTGTTGTTAAATATAAATTCGAATATTTTCGACTTATATCCGCTAATCTTCCGATAAGTTATCGTTGGCTATGGTGTTTGATCGAATCTTTTTGCAATTATTTTGATGAAGTTCCAGAAAACTCTTTTTGAGGTTGATGTTCCAGAGATATCAGCTAGCGTTTTAAATTTCAAAATTAATTTCTATTCTCAAAAAAAACGTCTTTTTTATTAGAAAAGAGCATCAAGCCTGAGATTTGGTGAAGAACTCTTAATTTGAGTATGGAAATTTTCCTAATGAAAGCTTAGACCAAGGGAATCATTTTAGACATATATTTGAAGGTGGGGTAGGCGGGAAATTTAAGAAAATGTGGATCAAAGTTTATAAGAACATCCGAGCCTCAATTAAAATTTTGATTTTCTAATAAAAAAAAACGTGTATTCAATTTCAAATGAAAAAAAATCATCCTTAAATCCAAAAAAGAAGAACGCTTAAAGGAAGAAACAGTTTCTAGAAGAGTCAGAGAGAAAAACGGTGAAAACAGTTTTCGAAAGCAAAAGTTAATGAAAATAGAGCATAACTAATTAAACAACTAGTTAAAAGTCGATTAATAGAATTCTGAAAATGTAACGGTCTAAAAAAGACCGGAGAGGTGAGGAAGAAATCAAAAAAGTAAAATTTAACTTATTTATTTAAACAAAGAAAAAGTTTTCGAAGGATGAAGAATGAAACGAGTGTTATAGGCTAGGAAGAAATTGTGAAAAATTTGTGACACCTTTTTCTTGGAAATTTGTGTTAAACAGAAAACTTGGGACAAGGCCAGTCTCCATTCATTGAACGGACCACACGGCGCCATTAACAATGCTGTAACGCTATTGGTTGAAAAAAGATACAGTGGAATCTCTCTATCTCGACTACCCTCTATCTCGAATTTCTCTCTATCTCGAACAGAGATCTCGGTCCCTTGAACATTTGTGGGCTCTTTATCTCTTTCTTTATCTCGAACTTTCTCTATTTCGAACAAATTTTTGGTCCCTTGGGAGTCCCACTGTATACTGCGATTCTATTGGTCATGATCAGAGGAATCGTTAAAAAAGTTGAAGCGATCTAGTAGTGGATAACTTGTTTTTATTAGTTTTATTGTAAGCAATTGTATGTTTAGGGTCTGAATTCATTTCCATTCCCAAGGATTGGTTATTATGTGCCCCGGCACCTTGGGGGTAATTAGCGACGTGAGGAGTGACCTCGCTGTGGTGGTTAATTCGGTTGAGGCTCGAACTCACAACCTTCCGATTTGGAAACCAGCGCCTTACCACTCCCCCAAATTTGGGAAACTACTTGATGCGATGAGTGAAGACTGAACAAAAAAAAGATGTATTGAAATGAATCAGGCGAAACAACAAGTTAAACGCTAATTCTTGAAACCGTGTTTAAACTGACCAAATAATTCAATGACACAATTTCTATCATCGAAAACATTTGTGAGTGTAGCCATTTCCTTGAAGTGATCTTTACCATATTATATTGACCGCTTGAGAACCAATCAAAAGAGCACATTTGATTCGTATTGGCTACACTCACAAATGTTTTTGATGATAGAAATTGTGTCATTGAATTATTTGGTCAGTTTGAACACGGTTTCAAGAATTAGCGTTGCAATGACTTCTTCTATAGGGTTGACGTCAAAATTCATCGAGGGAAAACATCAAAAAGAAATAGCGAAAATTCATCGAAAATCAGGGAAGAATGTCACTTTCTTTTAATCGAAAGCATTAATAGAGACTCACCAGTAAATAAACACAATAATATAACTGTTTTGTCAATCAATACGAAAAATATTGACCTTATCCTATGTACAGACCTCGCAAGCTCAGTCTGTACTTTAGCTGCGGTCAATATTTTCCCGTATTGACCTCCAAATCATTTATTATTGTATAAATATTAATTTATTTATTTAGCTAGTCAAGGGAGCTTCCCAAGATGAATTGAATAAATATCACTTGCAACCAAGAGCAAATGACTATTTCTATTTGCGCCAAGGACGATGCAATGATGTAAGTGAAATGTATTACAATCTCAGAGTGAACCAAAGCATTTTAATCTTCTTTGCAATTTTTTATTTTCTTATTGTTTTCCTACAAATAATACATTGCATTTCAAACACTGTGACAGGTAATTTTCAAGTTCTGTAGCATAGTATGACCCCTTATATTTTTCTTTGTTTGGGTTGCTGTATTTTTTTAGGGGGGGGGGGGGTAACTCAAACCCAATTGTCTACTATGAGGTAGGGCAACTTTCATAGTAGAGACAACTTCCATAAGTGGTCCTTTGCCTCCTATCACTCAAAAACTCAATCTTAAAAGCTAAAATTGCTTCAAATCTTGTTAAATGATAGCACCTTTATAAC
This sequence comes from Tiaropsis multicirrata, assembly GCA_032270745.1. NCBI lineage: Eukaryota > Metazoa > Cnidaria > Hydrozoa > Leptothecata > Tiaropsidae > Tiaropsis > Tiaropsis multicirrata. Next base: position 10,070 of record JAUJPO010008791.1, on the reverse strand, counting down.
GAATCACAATTTATTTGACTAATGAAGTCATGAAAAAAAGACAATATGTTGACAAAGTGTTGCATCTCTTTCATCCAATTAATAATGAATCAGAAATATGAAATAACAAACTATTCAATTTTCCTTAGGTTGACTCATTAGATGATAAAAAAAGTTATTCTGCAGTTAACAATTCATTGAAAGCTGCCAAATTCTCTCCTGACGAAATTGATGTCATATGGAAACTTGTTGCTTCCATTATTCTTCTGGTAAGATATGTTTACTGCTATTTTTTGGTTTTTTATGAAAGTTTTATCATGTAGCTGCCTTCTGTGGAGATTTCAAGGCTCATTACTACAAGTGTCTCTTTCTAATTTGAAAGATTTTCAATGGTTTTTCTCATACGATTTCAAGTTTGATTCGACGAAGTGAAAGAACTAAATAGGAAAACAAGAATATTTAAGGATTATTAAACATTTTCCGTTTTTAGGGTAATTTGACATTCAATCAAGACGGTGATCAAGCTGTAATCACAGATGCCGAAGCAATTTCCAACATCTCCGATTGTTTGGGTGTCGATAAGAAGGATTGCGAGAAAGCTTTATGCTATCGTGTGGTTGCCGCAAGAGGTGAAGTCATCGAGAAGGGGCATAACAAAGATGATGCTATTTATGGCAAAAATGCTTTTGCTAAGGTACATTTTTTTATCAGTTGTGATTAAGAAGAGGTTTTTTAATCTACCTGGAGGACCAACAATTTTTCGTGGTCGGTTCTGGTCAAAAACTGGAAGATATTTTTCTCGAGATTGGTTCATTAGATTTTTCTGGTTATTTGGGCATAAAGATGGGTATCTTAAAAACTTACTAAACGTACCTTTTCGTTGTTTTAATCTTTTCATAGGCAATATATGATCGTCTGTTCACGTGGATTGTCAATAAAATCAATTCTGCTATCGACCCAAAACATGCAAGTCAAAGACATGTTGGTAACAAAGTCATTGGTGTGTTGGACATTTATGGTTTTGAAATCTTCGATGAGAATTCTTTTGAGCAACTTTGCATCAATTATTGTAATGAGAAATTACAGCAACTTTTTATTGAACTTGTACTGAAACAAGAGCAGGAGGAATATAGAAGAGAAAATATTGAATGGACTCAGGTAAGGGCCAAATTGATCACTTTTTAAAAAGTTAATTGATTTAGTGGATTTTTTTATTTTCATGTACATTTTGACCAATAAAAATCAAGTTTATGCACAAGTCAAGTTTGGTTCGATTTGCCATATAGGTTAAAAACGTTAAGCAAGGTAAACAACAAACCACACTTTACTATCTAGGACGGCGTTTTTTAGTCTTTACACTGTACTCGTAGTAGAGTAGACACCAGGTAGTGGGAGAAAATGAACTTTGTTTTTACCCCGTATGCCCACACCTCCAAACACGATTTTTCTCTAATGGGCTAAATTTTTCGTGGGGGGGGGGGGGTGGAGGATATACAGTAAGCTTTTTCTCATAATTTACCCCAAACATTTTACATTTTTGCCCCCGGACAGCAGTTTTATCCCTGTATAAATTTTTCCACTAGGTTGACTATTTCAACAACAAGATTATTTGTGATTTGATCGACCAGCAACACAAAGGGATCATTGCAATCTTAGATGAAGCTTGTCTCAATGTCGGTAAAGTTACAGACAAGGTTTGTACAAAGGCTTATATATTTTTCAAATGGTCCAAAAAGATGGTTTTGAGTATTTTGAGTAACTTGGTTAACTAGGGGAAACGGATCCTTGGAGATTTTGGGTTTGAGGACCACAATACTCAGGTCAGGGAAGCCAGCCCATCTTATGCTTATAGCTAATTGCCTTAGGTGTCGGTGATGGAATTCGGGAAAAAAACAAATTCTCCCAAAAGATTATCTTAATTTCAAGTTACAACGTTTTGTATTTATGATCTTCTTGTTTATCACTAGATGTTTTTGCATGCAATGGACCAGAAACTGGGAACGCATAACCACTATAAGAGTAGACAAACTGAACCATCAAATAAGGAGTTGGCGCATAACCAAGATTTCCAAATTCAACATTATGCCGGTGATGTCAAGTAAGCACTGGATACCCAGCAGTTCTGACGTTGAAACAACGTTGCTTGCACGTTTTAGCATGTTCCGTACCTGCTGAGTAATAAATTCATATAGTTAATCTATTTCTTTTTTTGTCATGTCAAAATTTGTCATGTGTTGCCGGAATTCTGCATTTTATTTCACACCCGTGATACTTCTCTAACTCGTAAAGCCGAATATTTGCCACTAGTCTTTCATTTTATCTTCATTTTGCTTTAACTTTTTTTTTCAGTGCTTCTAGAATTCACCAAAAATAATTTTCTTTTAGGTACTCTGCCGACAACTTCCTGGACAAAAACAAAGATAATTTGTTCCAGGATTTCAAGCGTCTTCTGTTCAACAGCTCGCACAAAATACTCAAAGACCAATGGCCCGAAGGTGGCCAAGATATCACCAAGGTTACCAAGCGACCACAAACGACAGCTACCATCTTTAAAAATTCAATGATTGCTCTAGTTGACAATCTGATGAAAAAGGTTACTTACTCAAATCTAGTACAATCTATCGATCATTTCCTTTCCTATAAAAACGGAATCGATCATACAAGGAACGAACATAAATTACTACGGACAATGTTGTGCATAATTATTTTACGAGTACTGCGAAATACTGAAATAGCTGAAGCATTTATCTTCTTTTTTTCACTTTTAAACTACATTTCCATATTCGCAGCTAACCTCTAGTGGATAATTATTTCAAACTATTTTTTCACTAAACTATATTTCCATATTCTCAGCTAACCTTTATATTTGAAAAGCTGTTCCACTATCATTAACCTGTGGACCCGGTGGACCCACTGGTGGATAGGACTTTTCTGCACAACACGGCAATCTTTATGCTTTTGTATTTTAACATCGTTTTATTTCATCGTTATCAGATTCCCCACTACGTACGATGTATCAAACCCAACGCTTTGAAATCACCAAGTAAATTTGATGAAGATCTCGTTGCCCATCAGGTATGTATACTAAATACTCGTGTTTTATGAGAATGCCGCAGAATGGCCTTCTGATGTTCTTATTTAAGACCTAATAATGTCCTTGGCTTTAGCTTAAAATCAACGAAAATCAGCTTTGCCGCGGGGAAAATATTCTTCATTTTTTCTGGATGTATTCTTTATTTTTAAACACACAATTTTCTGACTACTCAAGTTAACCAACCGACGGATTAGTTTTAAAGAGAAGGATGTTGTACCCTGTTGGTCGGTAGAGCGCTCGCCTTGTAATAAAATGGTTGTAGGTCCGATCCCGCTCATCGTCCGCTCAAAAAAAGAGTTGCATAAAAAAGTTAAACTTAGTTGTGATGTAAGTCACTGGGAGCTTCAGTCTCAAATCCACTCAGTAGTCTAGAGTTAGCGAAAGAGGATAGATTACTCCGCTTGGCCGCTATGCTGACCACTAGGCCGCCCGGCTGATTTATATTATGTTTTTTCCTCCTTTTCTCTTTAGGTTCGATACCTTGGTTTAATGGAAAACGTTCGTGTTCGAAGGGCTGGCTTTGCTTTCAGACAGGTGTACAGTCGCTTTATGCAAAGGTGAGGTTATAAAGTTTAATTCGAACTCTCATACTATTCGAACAAAATCTTCAGTCTCGTGTCTGACTTAATCAAACTTAATCATCAAAATCCTTTAATTCGAACAAATGTTCTGGTCACCTTGGAGTTTCAAGTACATGAATTTACTGTAGTGATGATAATTTTTATCATAACATTTTAAGCGGAAACTGTCTATTGGACGGATTTATTCATTTTATATTGGGGGAGATTAGTTGTTGTTTAGAATAACACTTGCATATAATTCATCTTCCAATTATCCAATCTTCCTTCACATTGTTCTTTAGTACAAATATCGCTTAAATAAAAGAGACAAATTTTGTCTCGATGCTTCGTTTCCCAACTCGTTTAAGAGACTTTACTACGAAGTGGTATGAGTGGTCCGAAATTGGTAGGTCTACAACCTCCTGGTCTAATTCTGAACTCTAGTTATTCAGTATCATCACCTCAGCAAAAAAAACAGATCAAAACTTTAAATTTTCAAATTTTCTCTCTACTTTTTTTGCAGATATAAAATCACGTGTCCAGCCACGTGGCCTGTCTATAATAAAGATTTGAAAGATGGCTGCAATTTGATAATCCGAGAGTTTCATTTTGAAAGTGATGTCAAGTATGGGAACACGAAAATCTTTATCAAATCACCGAAAACTATTTTTGCATTGGAAGAAGAAAGAACTAAAAAATTACCCATGATTGTCTTAAAAATGCAGAAGGTTTGGAAACGATTTTTAAATTGATTTAAACTTTTCCGATTTTTGTCCGACAAAAATTTTCTCCGATCAAGTTTTTTTCCGATAAGGTTTGATGAAGTTTTTATTACCGAAAGAAACATAATTCCTAATACAGGGCTCCATTTCTTTTTTGATAATGTAATATTTCGTTATTTTACAGACATGGCGTGGTTTCCGTGCCCGTCTTCTTGTACGTCGACTACGCGCCGCGTTGTTGGTTATGCGTAATTGGCGACGTTTCCGCGTACGAAAATACATCCGTGAGCTGAACGCATCACATGGGTGAGTCTATGTTTCATTTTTTTGATAAATTTGAAAATTCTATTCAAATTCAATCGTTAGAAGGATTAACAAATTGTAATAGTACATCTAAACAACATTTTTCATTCTCAATCAGTTTTAAAAACACTCATATATTGTTGCAGCTAAAGTCTTTTTTTAATTTTCTGCAAACCAGAACAGAGAAAATGTACATTCTTTGGGCTAAGGTCTACATAACCAAACAAAGCCCCTTACATATTACTTCAACATAGAACAGAGAAAATGTACATTCTGTAAAAACATGAAAATTTCTTAGATGTAAAGGTATTATTTTTCCAGTGTTTTGATTCCAAAACCTTTATTAAGACATTAGACGAAAGGAATGGAAATGATTTTTTAAATACACTTTTTCATTCAAGTAATGCAAAGAACAAACCTCACTTTGGACGTGATCTACCGTGGCCGAAAATTGGAGTGTGGCCACGTGCGTTGGTTGATCTTGATCCCATCCTGAGATCTCTCTTTGGAAGGTAATTCTTGTTGTAGAATCTATAACAAATCGAACTCACACGAAGAGTTAAATAGTGACCCTATCTGTTATGGAAGGGTTCCATAGTGTCCCCATGCCTGGTTCCAGAGAGAGGGGTGGCTTTAGAAAGCTAAAAAACAGGAAGGAACACCCGTAAGGGAACAAATTGAGGACGGGAAAATAATTCTTTTAACAAGATTTTGTTGCGAAATTTGAAAGGTGCCGCAAAAATCGTTCTGTTAAAGAAGAGGTTTGGGTAACAGAGTTTCGAGTTACAAGGAGCCATATGTAGATACTTTTTTGAGGATGAACTTTAAATTTGTTTTAAGTTTCTCCATTAAAAATATGAACGACTCCTTAAGATTAGAGAAAGATAAGGTCTTCGTCGAGGAGAAATTAATGTATTTTCTTCTTTAAGTTGTTACTCTGCTCGTAGAGGGTGAAAGCCAACTTTGCTTTAAGCCTACCGCATTCAGTCTGTTACATCACTTTTTATGTTATTTGAATTTTAGATGGCGTGGTAACATGATGTTGAAATCTGTCCCACGTGATCAATGGGGCGAAGTCCGGATCAAAAGTGCAGCCATTGAAGGGTTGGAAAAACAAAAACCGCAATACGGTCTGCACCGAAGATGGTTCGGTGATTACTTGGATATGGTATTAAAGTCGTCATTAGTTTTTTATATAAGACCCTGTATCATCTAGTTCCCGAGTCATCAGTTTGTGGTAGAAAATCTTGAATCAGCTAGTACCTGACTCTTTAGTTTTTCGATAAACATGATAAAGACATTTTTAAAAAGCTGCTGGATAGTCAATGAATTGTCTAAAATCAGATATGTAATACAAGAGATGATAATTTGGATGGAGACGAAACAATATTTTCGTCGGACTAAATCCAATGTAATCTTAATCATCATCGAAAAAATTTCTGTTTAAAAATTTTGTTTCAATTAATATGCATATGTCTAAGTCTATGATAAAATCAATCTAATAGCATCACGTGTGTGTGCTCTGTACCATAGCGTTCTAATTTAAATTTAGAACGCCATGTTCTATACCAATCAATGATGTAGATCAGCTACTCACTGAACGATTATCAAAAGTAAAATGATGTTTATGATAATTTTTTCCAGTCTGATGAAAACCAATACATGAGTCTGTATCAAAAACAAATTGGAGCGGTGACAAAGAAATATGGGAGTGTGGTTTTTTCATCTTACATAAGAAAAGTGAGAAACTTTTTAAACATTCTTTACATTTTTCCCTCATTCCTATATATTACGGTAGATAGTCCCTTGGGTGCTCAATTTATTTAAATGACGGTATTCTGGGCCAAAAATTGGGCTTCGTATACTGTGCAAGATTGCGAGAAAAGGTGCTCTTTCACTTCTTTCAGTGTGTTTAAAAGGCCTGAATCAGCAAACCTAATCGTTCCTCGCTTGCTAGACTAGAACATTTCTAGAAACTATTTGCTTCTTTTCTTTCACAGGCTAACAAGCATGGAAAAATGGAAGACCGTGTTGTGGTGGTCACTAAAAATGGTATGATCAAACTGACACAGAAATTCAAAGAAATGAGATATATCCCTTTTGCTATGGTAAGTTCAGTGTCGGATACAGGAGGTAGGCTTTTTTATTCAGGGAGAGTTATTAGTTTCCATATAAGGTAATATGACAATTAGTTCACTCTCCTTCATTGGTTATTCAAGACAATGACGCGTTCTTTAGAAAAAAGTTAATAAAAGTTATTCTCCGAATGGTTTAGACGGGGGTTTAGACCAATCCATCCAATGAAGAAAATTCTTGTTAAATGCTCAACATGACCCCCCGCTTGGTTATAGCCTACCTCTCTAGCCGAGTCTGTAAGTTCATCTTGTGTTTTATACGCAGAGAGAGAGTACGCTGAACTTGAGTGGTCGTTTAGTGATCACCGTTTAGTGAAGTCAGCACCACATTCCAGGGGTTTTGCTGTTCTCTCCACCGGAGCTTCAATGTTCAGTTTAGCCCAGCCGACTTTCTCAGGACTCCATGACAGGAATAGAAATTCTACCATCTACGTAAAAAATCAACCTTTCTCGAATTCTTTGTGAAAACCAATGTATTAACTTCATAATGATTTTTTCTTCGTTCAGTTATTGAGTGTTATTGAGAAACATTAAGAAATTATTTGATATGTTGATTTTTGTTGAACTGTTTATATTCATCCTTGTTAATTTTGACTTTCAGATGAAAGGATTAGCAGTAACGACTAACGGTGACAATTTGGTGGTGGTTCGTATCACTGGTAATGATGTGGTCATGTGTTTATATAACAACAAGAAAGAATGCCGATCTGGTGAATTTGTTGGTGCTCTCTACAACGAATACAGAATGTGAGTGCTTCACTTCTTATGTCATGGTTTTCCATTGTTACCTCCATTTTGACGTATTTTTGCAGTTTTTTAAAGGTGATTGATTAAGAAGGTGTTACCCCAAAGTAAGAGAGTTTTAAACATCAAATTCTGTTTTTCTTTTTCTAGTAATCGTCATGAACGTTTGAAAGTGGACGTTCTACCCATGATTCATTGCGAGCTTGGAAACAAAAAGAAAACAGTCAAAGCCAAACCTAAAGATATCGTTCCTGAGTTCGAATGGGAAACTAAAAATGATATGATCGTTCACTGCAACGTAGTGCCCAACAAATAAATGTACTGGTTCACTTGACAAAATGGATGAAATGGTTTCAAAACGAAGGTAAGTCGTTGAAACCGAGAGTGGGAATGCCACAAAAAAATGCTTTTGAAAACTTGGCAATGTCAGACCCATCTCGTACATTCATATTCCAGACCGGGTCATCTCGTCATGCCAAGCAAAGAGCTCTAGTGGTTAGGAATACTTTGTATGTATCCAGATTTAGATGGTTTTTGACAAGCAAAAACAGGACAGTTTCTAATTTATTTTTAATTTTAATTTGATTTTTGGGTTTTTTAAATTATTTTCTCATGCTAAGTTTTTATAAGCACTTTCACTTTAGGCAAAGTTATTAAGTAGTTCTCCGTAAAGAAAAATCCTCTTGAATATTATAAAGAATATAATTAAATAATATATAGTTGTCCTGTAATATTGAGCACATGATTTGATATTGAAATTTCGCTCCGGATTTAAAATAGTCAAATTATTTTAACAAGCTATGGCGAGATTAGGGATATTTTTTGTTGAAAATTATTATACACTGGGTAAATAAAAAGATTTTTCACACTTTTTACTTACTCTGTTTATTTAATGCATTAATTAATTCTTTTTGCAAAAAAATAATATTTGTACCTATTTCTACTTATTTTATTGTTATTATTATTTTTTTATTACCAACTCGCTTTATTGTTTATGTTTTGTTTATTATAAAATTGTATATAAAAATTTCATACCGTTTTAAGGGGATTTGTATTCGAAGGAATTGGGGACAAACATGATGTTTCATACACAAATGTCAGTCAAATAAAGACATTGCAAACACATTTTACAGTTTTTTGCAGATTGTTTACTAGGTCATAGCATAAAACTACCGTATTACTTCGAGGGGGCGTTCAGTGAATAATTAGAAAATTTTAACACAAAGTATCGTTATTGGTTAATGCGATACATATTTTAATACAATAACAAAATTATTCGAGCTGAAAGGATTGTATAGGGTCTAAATACTATGAAATAGGGTCTAAATACCCCCACCTCCCTCGAATCAGAGCTCACATCAGCCTTGTTGGCTTTTAAAAGAAATAATACGGTAGTCATATAACATTCTATGTCATTTTATTTGTTTTCACGCATCACTTCGCATCTAGCTTTTTCTTCAGTTGTTACTATACCCTTATTTCTTTATATCGTTACTGTTATTTTTGTAAAAATTCAATTTTTAACCTTTTTCTTCAAAAATGTGTACAAGTAATAGTTAGCAATGTTACATTTTATTTTTTTACTTTAGCGTATTCCTTTTCTCGCCTCTAGTTTTTTTTCGAAAATTAAGTCGGGCTTAGGCTTTCTACTGCAATCTCAGACTAAAGGACTAAACCACTGTCATGAAAACTTGAGAAATCGAATAATTTTATTGCAACAATGTCTATAAAATAATTAAATACTCGAAGGCGTAATTAGATACCTTCTGAAACAGGAATATTTTGTTGAGACAATACTATAGAATACTATGCCACTTTCTATCACGCAAATCAAATTTTTGTTGAAGAAGCAAAAAATACTCCCCTTTCTTCTGTTTTGAAGTATCCATCTTCTAGAACGTCAACCGTTAATCGCTAATCTTCAAAATTGATTTAATGACCTATAATAGAAAAGACATTTTGTAAAATTTAGCGCCACAAATATAGTCACAACAAATCAATCAACCAATCATAATCATCATAATATCGAATCCTACATAAAGTAGAGCCGTTGTATAAATATGCCTACAGATAACAATTCTTAGCTATGAGTTTTGGATATTGGACCTTTACATATGGAGTCTATGGAGTTTTTGAGTGCTTTCTTAGACTGAAACATGAAACCAGAGGATAAGTTTGATGTTCAACGAGCATGCAAAATAGACCACGTGTAAATCTATTGGTTGTGAGGTGATACAATTAAGGAGGCTAAGTACACAAACGGAGATAAATCACGTCTATTTCTCATGTGGTTTGACAAGGTAGATATAACTGTGAATAGATATCTCCTTGTTAAAGAACGAAGATCTTCACTCTAATTTTCGTTCTAGACCCCGTTCGTTCTAGAGAATTGCAGGTACTTATTCGCTAGCGGCAGTTTCGTAAGCGGCGTTTAAAAACAGGCGGTTTATTTTTATTGTAGTTTGCAGATACGAAACTTTTTTTCTAAAAAAAAATCGGGTTTTTTTAATATCCGCCTCTAAAGTTGAGAAAA